>BQNB010102621.1:0-24202 GCA_026074375.1 Tanacetum coccineum | reverse complement strand
CAGGATTTCCTCAATTTGCTCCTCTTGACGTTCCAGACTTGTCTTACGAGAGCTTTCTCCCATCTCAAATTCTTGAGGTAGGGTAGAAGTAGAGGTGAATGATTGGTTATGGCCATGTTTCTTAGGTGACAATAATTCCTCTGGAAGGAAGAATGCTTGAGGATTAAACATTGGAGATAGCATTGTAGATGGAGGTATAATAGTTAATGGTGGAATAGGTGATTCTTTAGCATAATATGCATGCATGACCTTCATATAGGGGTCATCATAAAAAAGTCAAAGAGTTGGTGAAACTATTGGAACTACACCAAATGAGTTATTTGAAGATCTAGAATAAGTTGATTAAACATTGGAGATAGCATTGTAGATGGAGGCACAATAGTTGATGGTGGAATAGGTGATTCTTTAGCATAGTATGCATGCATGACCTTCATATAGGGGTCATCATGAAAAAGTGAAAGAGTTGGTGAAACTATTGGAACTACACCAAATGAGTTATTTGAAGAGCTAGAATAAGTTTTTCCTGGTGAAGCTGGGACATAGTCCGAGGAAGCCGGGATATAGTCCGGAAAGTTAGAGGAAAAAGCATCCTCAATATCGGAAGTAGGATGGTTGGGAGAAGACATCACTCTGTTAACAACCCAGTGGTAAATAACATAAGTTATTTATATAATAGTATAATAGTTATGTATCTTTACATACTATTCAGGAGATGTAGTGGCACGGAGGACTTTCTTGGATGGAAAAAGAAAAGTAGTTATAGTTAAGGTTTTAACCTTGTTCTCTATAACCATGGCTCTTGATACCAATCTATAACACCCCCATTTTTGACATATAGCAGCGAAAGCTAATCTGGGGTATTATTTCATAGTACAACAGTCATAATCATAGAAAAGGACTCAAAATAGACATTTTTAAAAGATAAGTTATCATTCATTATTTCATCAGAGTTTTTACAAACAGAGGTCCCAAAATCTACATGAAAACATAAAGTTTAAATGATAACAGTTTAGCCATCTTTAAGTCCGTGCCACTCTGTGCCATAAGATGTTCAGTTACCTGAGATAAACATGCTAAAAAGGTCAACACATTGGTTGAGTGAAATTCATAGGTTTATAATAATAGTGTGAATACAAGTTATCATAAGAGTGGGTTACGTTGTTATACACCCATAAGTGTAATAATTGCAACACATACAATTATTATGGAAAACAGTATTATTGCGTCTAAGATCATGGCACTCAAACTGACTTGTGTATATATCAATAATGATATATATAAAGATAATGGCCCCCGTGTAGGTAATTGCCATATACCTATGAGTTTCAAATATAGTGCGTTTGGTTACCTATCCGGCTAACACAAACGGGATTCATCAATCCCAATAGATCTATCGACAATATTCGCGTTTACTCGCAAGTGATTAATGGTCCATGATGGTGGGGGTCTTTTGGCATAAATGAACTTAGACAACAGATGCAATAATATATCAGGATAGCATACATTTAGAAAATACTTGTATTTATGGTTGATATCATGTATCCCCCTCGCGGGTTTATAGAACATTTAAAAGAGTTAAATGCGAGGCTATGAACCCACCTTAACAGTATAGGGAAATCTGATTGATGGCAAAAGTATATCAAGTGAAAGTAACGGCTTCGGCAACCTGGGGTGATATGTCAAGTCTTAGTGTGATAGTTTATGTTTTAAAACTTTATAAAGTTTAACGTATATATTTGATATATTAAATTATGGAAATATTATATCGCTGTTCGGGCTATCATAATCTAGAGGCCATGTAGTATCGTTGAAGAGCCAGGGCACTTTAAATCGTAAACCCAGCAAACTCGTCAAAAAAAAAACTCAAATGAAACCCTTCATATGAAATTCCCTAGTAATGTGATACGATAAGATTTTAAGTTTCTTTAAAAAGTTAGTTGATGATAAATTATGTTAAATATATAACGAAATAATGCGTCGATCTATCATTAAATATGTCGGGTTTTAATAAAATTGAGTTTTATAATATTAATATATATTTTTATAATTTATATAAAAATATTATATTTTATATTTTTAAGTTTGCATAATTGGCAATATATACCCTTGGTTTATAAACTTTTACAACTTTAGTCCTTATAAATAAAGTATATATAATTTAAACCTTTAACTTTGAAACTTGGAAAAATAGGTCCTTATAGTTATAACTTTAGAATAATGACATTTTCAGCCCCTTTAGTTATAAATTTTAGAAAGTTACGATATATACCCCTATGCATGGAAATATTTGCAAAACAAGTCCAAAAAGCCACGCAAGCTTATTTTAGGATTCCAAATGATATTTACAGGTCATAGCTTATTAGAATAAGCTAAAATAAGATGTTCTAACATAACAAAAGTTTAGAAAAAGGATTCGTTAGATAGAAAATCAAAACAGGTCGTTTTTAGGGTTTTAATAAAAAACACATGGGTTTGAGGATTCAAAGTTTCAAACACGAGTTTATATATGATCTTAAGAGTATTATGAACATTCTAATACAGATTATAAGTTTATGGAACAAGATCTTAGGCTTACTTGAGCTAAAATGGGTCGAAATGGGTTTTTATGACTCGCACGCCTAGAAATGGCTTCAAGACTTCATTTTTCTTGCTTCTTAGCTTCTATTCTGAGCTTAGGGACTTCACTTGATCCTTCTTGGTTTGAGTTAGAACTCCATTTGAGTGTATGATGAAATTTGAGGTGTGAATGAAATGTATGTGTATGTATGCCTATATATAGTACTCAAAAATCTTGGTGCCCAAGTTTAGAGCTTGGAGTAGTGGCCAAGGGTCATAGGTAATGACTATTGAAGGCTATAAGATGAGTATTTAGAGCTACGAACTAGATATGATAGGTGGAGGGGTGTTTGAAGGCCACGGCTAACCACAAGGGTGATGGAGGTGCTTTCTTTTTCTTGGTGACAAAGGGAGGTGATAGAGGTTCTTGTAAGCTGCTTGGTGACATAAGGGTGAGGTCATGGAGGTGCTAGGGTGGTAGCTTGGTTTAAAAATGGGTAAAAATAGGTGTAAATGGGTATCGGGTTAAAATGGGGTACGGTTTAGGGTTTTTAGGTGTTTAGATCGAGTTAGGTTTAGGATTAAGGATAGTTTAGGGTTTAGGATTAGTGTTAGGATTAAGGTTTAGGGTTTAGGATTAAGGTTTAGGGCTTAAGTTATAAGTGTTTAGGGTTTAGTTTTAGGTTTAAAGTGAAATTAGGGTTTTAGGGTTTCGTTTAGGGTTTAGGGTTTTAGATTAGGTTTTAGAATGATTTAGGGATTAGGTTTAGGGTTTATAAGTCATGCATTAAGTGCTTGTACCTTGTGTTAAAGTGGTGGTAAGAAACCAAAGTGATTTAGGAGGTAAAATGACCTAGTTTGACTTTCTTGCATTGTTGACTTATACATTGAGCTTTTGAATGTGTAAACTTGATTTAGGAGGGAAAAGATATTAGAAATGTTTGCTTGATTTACTTGTACACATGATTTAAAGGCTTGTACATTCATTTTATATCTTCACATTATTTATAATTAGGGTTTTGATATAAACGTTAACGTTTAATGCTTGTTTTGATATAACATTTTGAAAAGTATTTTAAATGGATAATGTACTTGGTAAAATGATATTAAGATATATACTTGACATATTAGGATGTTTACATGATATAAACATAGATAGAGATGGCATTGGTAGAGGTTGCGTGAGCTCGTTTACTTTAGAGATGCAAGTTACGTTGCATAATGAGATAAAGCAAAAAATTTCCCTGTAAAAAGGTGGTATATATATAATAGATAGATATTACAGTGCATCTAATTTAATAGATGTATATTTACATTAATGAAAAATGCGGGTTGTTATAGTCTCCCCCCCTTAAAAGAAATCTCGTCCCGAGATTTAGTTGGATGCCGGAGTGGTGTTTGAAAATAGATGTGGATATTTGGCACGAATTTGATCTTCGCATTCCCATGTAAATTCTGGTCCTCTTTTAGAGTTCCATCTTACTTTGATTATAGGAATACGACTTTGTTTCAGTTGCTTGACTTCTCGATCCATAATCTCCACTGGTTCTTCTACAAAGTTGAGTTTGTCATCAAGTCAAAGCTCTTTCATTGGAATGACATGGGATTCGTCAGATAAGCATTTCTTTAGATTAGAAATGTGGAAAGTACTGTGAACATTACTGAGCTCTTCAGGAAGCTCTAGTTTATATGCCACTGGGCCAATCCGTTCAAGGATTTTGAATGGTCCAATGTACCGGGGGTTAAGCTTTCCTCATTTTCCGAATCGGATGACACCTTTACGAGGTGATACTTTCAACATAACACGATCTCCAACTTGAAATTCTAAAGGCTTTCATCTTATATTGGCATAACTTCTTTGCCGGTCTCTTGCAGCTTGCAAGCGTTGTCGAATTTGCACTATCTTTTCAGTGGTTTCATAGATTATTTCTGGTTCTGTAAGTTGAACATCTCCAACTTCGGCCCAGCAAACAGGTGATCTGCACTTTCGACCATAAAGTGCCTCAAATGGTGCTGCCTTGATACTAGCATGGTAACTGTTATTGTTTGAGAATTCTACCAATGGTAAGTGTCTTTCCCATCCTTTTACAAAAATCTATAACACATGCTCGAAGCATGTCTTCAAGTGTTTGGATGGTCCTTTCAGTTTGCCTATCAGTTTTGGGATGATATGTTGTACTCATGTCTAATTGAGTACCCAAAGCACTTTGTAATGATTTCCAGAATCTGGATGTGAAATGACTGTCACGATCCGAGATGATAGATATTGGCACTCCATGCCGGAAGACTATTTCTTTGATGTATAACCTTGTAAGGGTTTCCATACTATCTGTCTCTCGGGTAAGGATGAAATGTGCGGATTTGATAAGGCGATAAACAATGACCCAGATTGTGTCATGTCCGTTTGATGTTTTGGGCAATTTTGTGATGAAATCCATTGTTATTCTCTCCCACTTCAACATAGGAATCTCTGGTTGTATCAGTAAGCCGGATAGCTTTTGACATTCTACTTTAACTCTAGAGCATGTTAAACATTTGCCAACATATTCAGCGATGTTTGCCTTATATTAGGCCACCAATAGAGTTTCTTTAGATCCTGATACATTTTGTCAGAACCCGGGTGAATGGAATATTTTGATTTATGGGACTCATGCATGATCAAGTCTCCCAGATTACCAAAGAGTGGTAACCAGCTTTGGTTCTTAATACAACGAGTTCCATCAGGACGTATTTCAAATGCTTTATCCATTCCTCGTAATTTTTCAGCCTTGATGTTTTCTTCTTTGAGTGCTTCGGTTTGAGCTTTAAGAATTTATGAGGGTAAGTTTGGATGAATGGTCATAACTAATGATCTAACTCGGAGTGGTTTGATGCGTTCCTTCTAGCTTAAGGCATCTGCTACAACATTTGCCTTTCCAGGATGGTAGCGAATTTCACAATCGTAATCTGCAAGTAATTCTAACCACCGGTGTTGTCTCATGTTCAACTCTTTCTGATCAAGGATATGTTGAAGACTTTTATGATCAGTGAACACAGTACACTTGGTGCCATACAGATAGTGTATCCAAATTTTAAGAGTGAACACAACTGCTCCTAATTCGAGATCATGAGTGGTATAGTTTTCTTCATTAGGTTTGAGTTGTCGGGATGCATATGCAATAACTTTCTCTCTTTGCATTAACACCGCTCCCAGACCTTGATGGGATGCATCACAGTAAACAACAAAATCATCGTTTCCTTCTGGTAATGCTAAGATTAGAGCTTCACATAGCTTCTGTTTTAGCAGTTGGGAAAGCCGACTCTTGATCTTCGCCCCAGATATACTTTTTGTTTTTCTGGGTTAATTCAGTAAAAGACTGTGCAATCTTCAAAAACCTTCGATGAATCTCCGATAATAGCCAGCAAGTCCTAAGAATTGACGTATTTCTGTTGGTGTAGTAGGAGATGCCCAATTCTTAATTGCTTCAATCTTGGCGGGGTCAACATGAAGTCCTTGACTATTAATTAAATGTCCAAGAAATTAACTAGAATGAATTTGGAGGTAAAATAACCTAGTTTGACTTTCTTGCATTATTGACTTGTACATTGAGCTTTAGAAAGTTGTACATTGTTTTGGAGGGAAAAGTTATTCAAATATGGTGCATTGTACACTTGTACACATGCTTTAAAGGCTTGCACATTCATTTTATATGTATACATTACATATAATTAGGGTTTCCCTGTAGAAAGGTGGTATATATATAATAGATGGATATTACAGTGCATCTAACTTAATAGATGGATATTTACATTGATGATAATTGCGGGTTGTTATAGTTTCCCTCCCTTTTAAAGAAATCTCGTCTTGAGATTTAGTTTGATGTCGGACTGGTGTTTGAAAACAGATGTGGATTTTTTTATTTTGCACGAATTTGATTTCGTATTCCCATGTAAAATTATTGTCCTCTTTTAGGTTACATCTTGTAGGATCCCGTTAAACACTTCACTTCATACAAATCGATCACGAATCGGACTTGAATGAGGAAAGAGAGATGGAGTTGTTTAGAGAGAGAAAATTAGATGAGGAGAAAGAATTGAGAGAGAAAAGAGGAAGAGATAAAGTTTTTTATTAGAATTTTGAACAACTAACTTTTCCAAGTGGAAAAGTTCTTTATATACCCCGACACTTAAAGTGACGCGCGGATATTTTTAACTAGGGACCAAGCCTCGGGTTTTGCTTAGGATTAAACCCGAAACATATACAAATATTAAGATAACCTTTCGACCCCCCGATTTCCGTTATTATTCTATTACACCATTAACTAAAAAAAAAAAAATTAAAGACCGAAAGCTCCATCGTTAGAGTGAACGAACTTCCTTGTTCGACTCAATAAAATTGTGGGACTAACAATCTCCCTCAAAGTGAGGTCTTTGAACATGGGATGAGCTTCCTTTATTGATCAATAAAATTGAGGCTTAAAAATCTCCCCGAAGTGGAGTTCATTGATAGACACTCCTTCATGAGATCAGTGAGATTGCTTTTGTCGTTTTAAGCTTCGAGTGTTCTTGGTCTTTGTATTCGTTATTTGTTGTAGGCTTGTTCCTTATACTTTTGCGATTCTTGACTTTGAGCCTTTGTCATTGTCTTTATCGTCTTTGATCTTGCGATCTTTTTCGAATTTGACCACATGCCTTTCACTACTATTCTCATCTGAAAGCTTCTAATACCGAGTTTGCGGAAGACTTTGTCTTTAAGTCTTGAGCTTTTCTAGTAGTATGTCTTTGTAGATTGAGCATTTGATTGGGATTTGAGGTTGCCCGATTACCACCGTTTGACCTACTGGGTTTACGTTAGTGATAAAACGGGGGAAAATTTGATTTTGATATCAATCGACGTGTCACTCGTTAAGGAGTTTTTGTTAACAAACATCGAGAGTGTCATGTTTTTATCAAAATTCATCAACCGTCAATTCATTTACTGGACCAAATCGATATCCAGTTGTCACAAGTTTGATTCATATAGAATCTCGTAAGTCACCTACCAAGAGCTTGTTTGATGCTGGCTCAAGCAGGATTTCCATCTTCATTGTAAATACATTAGTATCCACTCTTTTGGATGTTCTGGCAAATATCACAATGATATTGAGTAGGAACTCTTGTTAACTGCTTGTGAACTGATGATGTTCAAAATGGGTTGAATGGAATGTGTCATAACGAGATTTTTATGATCTCTTAGCTCTAGATCGATTAGTGCATTTTGGTTGTTTTATTACTCGGATTGAGGCTGGTAGCAGAATTGCCACCTATTCAATATCAACAATCTCGGAGTGAGATGTCAATAGATAACGTGTGTATCTCCGTGACAAATGAGACAAGTTTCTGTTGAGAGAAACCCGAATGGCTGGGAAGGGTTGTGCATTGCATCACTGGGTCCATGATGTCGTTTTCAATGTCAGCAATCAACTTGTGATTCTGACAAGCTTCTGTAATTGACCAGGTTTTGCTTAAGATGTGTGGAGGGCTTTTTGTTTACACCCTTTATCATGCATTTCTTTTTATTCTTCAATACCTTCAATGTACCAAGATGTCTTTACTAACGCCTGTTGTAATGTTCAGTGGTTAACTCATCTTAGTCGGCATTTTTTTCCCTTATACATCATCTCTATCATACCTATGGACTTTTTT
Source organism: Tanacetum coccineum (assembly GCA_026074375.1). Classification (NCBI taxonomy): domain Eukaryota; kingdom Viridiplantae; phylum Streptophyta; class Magnoliopsida; order Asterales; family Asteraceae; genus Tanacetum; species Tanacetum coccineum. Next base: position 15,982 of record BQNB010102621.1, on the reverse strand, counting down.
GATTTTTCCCTTAACTTGGATTATCCTTGGTAGTAGATCCTCCTGTTCTTGTGGGATCACAGGATTGATTCATAACCTACCACCTTTTGACTTCCGAATCGTCGTGAAATTAAGATGTTGTTGGGTATAAGTGAACATAAAACCTTTCTTACTATTCAGCACTTTGAGTCCATTTAGATCATATTTTATTTTAAATACATTTTTCTCCCCTTATTTTAAATAATAAACACTTTGGTTTTTTTGAAATACTTGTGATTAAAATATGTCTTGAAAAAATCTGTGGAAGAAAATAAGGTCAGAATGAATGGTTTGAACATTTGGATAATGTTTTGAATACATATGATGGTCGTTGATGATGTATCACAGAACATTTAAACTTTGTTTTTTTAAAAACTCCCCCTCAAAAATTAGACCAATTGAAAACTACGGTTCTTTTGAAAACATTGTGAGGGATGGAGTGTTGAACACAAATTTGAAAGATTATGAATTGTCATCGAGATATTCTTGAAAAAATCGTTGTTAACTTTTTGAAAATCCAAAATGTTTAGAGGGACCTTCTCTTCTAACGGTAAGGGTAAGCGCACGGAAACGTACACTTTCCTTTTTCATTGAGCTTAAGAAACATTGAATATCTTGTATGAGCAGCTCAAGATCCGAGAAAACATTAATTTTTCCGTATTGGGATAAGATATAAACATCATTTATGTGATAGTCGGGGTTATGTACTGATATTTGCACATAAGCCATTTAGAAAATTAGAAATGACATGTTTTGAAACTATTTGCAAACTCTCGCTCGAACTTCATTTACACACCCGTGTCAATGTTAATCGACATTTCTAAGCACGTAAATGTTATCGATTCCAAGAGACATGTCGAGAAGATTCTTTTTGGAAATTTTTCTATTTTCAGATTTTGTATTTGTATATATATACCTGTTGTCCTCAGCATTGCTATGTGATGGTGGAATAGTAATTCCAACTCTTGTCATGATGTAGCTGTCTTGTTTGCTTAAGGAACAACTTTTGGAACCAGCTTTGAACTTGGATGTTCATTGTTGGGGGCCTTGCATTCGAGTTTGAACGGTTATGATCGGGGAAGTCATTTGATGAAGACACGAGGCCTGAAACTGATGTGATCAGACTCATTTAAACTTTGGAGGATCGGGGCATGAAGTGTTATTTTTAGCAGAGCATTCGACATAGATGACCAAGGCTTGAACTGCCTGTGTTCAAACCATATTAAGATTTCATCTTTTGTGAAAAACCATTCGGCATCTTGGGTTGATATTCAAAAATTTCTAGCGCAACCACCACTCTGAGATTTTTCCTGCTTTTCATTGTGTAGTACATCTGCATTTAGGTTCATTCATTGTTGATTTTGACCATGATTTGACGTACCTGACACAGCTTAAACCCAGAGTTTGTTTTGCATGCATGATATGGAGGGGATATTACTATTGAACATGTGCGGGTCACTGTCAACCTTGCGTGCAAAGAGTTGAGTAGCTTTCCAGTTGGAACCCACTTAGACAAAACAGTCTTGAGAAATTCTACCGTTGGTTGCCACCTAAGACAAGATCTAGGAAGTCCTTGTTTTCTCAGGGGGGACAGTGGTTGTCTTTTGTATGCAAAACCTATGTCCTTTGGGGATCAGTCTTTTGGTTTTCTTAGACTGTACTTAACTTTCTTTTTAGGGATATATCTCTTTGTTGTGTTATGGGATTTTGCGTCCTTATTCTGTGCAGAGGCACGAGGATTTAACCTTGAGAGGTATTCATGAACGCATTTCATTATGATTTGCACTGTAAAGACACTTTTTGCTTGTAGGACATTGCAACGTAATTGAACTCAAGGAAAGGCTTTTGTTTCCTATGTTCTCCTAAGTGAAATCTTTGTTTGAAACCGACTACTCATTGGATGCTTGCCATTTCCTAGGTTTTGGTTTGCCAACCATTAGCAATGTTGAGGTTTAATCTAGCAAGGATCTATCTACTAGGTTTTCATTCACTTCTTTGTCTTTTCTAAAGTTGTGCACTTTTCTTAGCTTTTCTAGTTTGTAGTTATGAACCATGTCATTTGAGCCTACTTTTTCCCTTGTGAATGATATGTTGTGACTCATGCTTTGCGGCAATTCCTAGAGGGGCCAGGTACAATCAACATTGGTGTTCGAAACTGCTTTGTTTCTATATCTGAGGCAAATTTCTGTTTGAGTGACGTGTTTAACAAAACCATCCGACACATTAGTTGTATTAACCGACTGTTTCGTTTGAAAACTTCTCATTTCAGGAGGTATTTGAAAAAGAGTGGTTTTCCTAAAACTGATGGTTTTTGGAATTCGTAGTGCATTTGTTGCGAACAAACAGATGGTTTATTAAACTGAGTTTCCACAGACTTTCCCTGACAGTCTCGATTATGAGTTTCTTTACTCACTTATTTGCTATGTTCCTTGTCTTGCATTTGAGCTGTCAAATCTTGTATTTCATGATAAGTTCACGTTCTTTTCGAATAATACATTTGAAGCATTTTTTTGCATAACTGGGTTGTTTTTTTCATTGTTCTTTACAATGTTGTAAAGAAAAGTCAAGAGAAATCGAGTGTTTTTCAAGGTTAGTAAACCTCTTTAAAAGCTTATTTATGAACTTTCGTTATTATCAGATTAGGAATTCAGTTTGTTTCGAAAGTTTTGTTGGATGCAATTCATACTCCCATTCTTTGTGATTTTGGAAGATTACAAGCATTGTAATCAGCATAAGCATTTAAAATCCAAACAGAGAATGCAAATTATGAAATGTTAACATCTTTTGACACACAACTCTTCGATATGTATATCATACATATTTGAAAAATAGCCTTCTCTGATTCTAGTTCGTCAATTTCTTTTACAAGGGATTTAACGTACTCAAAATCTTCATTGCATTTCCGTTTTATGTTCATGTTCAAAACGAAAGCTATCATTTTAGTTGATTTTTTAGGAAAGAGGCATTAGAAAGGTTTTTATCAAAAAGTTCCAGTTCATGAGAGTTGGCACCCGAAAAATAATCACTAGTAGTTTAAACCCAAGTTAATTGATCAACAATTTCCCTATATTGATTGATGTTAGATGTCATTCGTTAAAAACTTGTTACTTTTACTAATGATTTTGAAACGGGTAGAAGAAAGTTTTTTGCAATGTTTGGTTTTGTTTCTAACAAACGGTTTTTTCCACATTGTCTTCCTACTTCTTTTTCTGTTCCAACTGATAAAGATCCTATAGTGAGGGTCCTTTAAAAAATTTCATAAAGACTATTCTGTCTGTAGTGTAGTCGTATATTGTTTCACTGTGTTTTCTTTATCTAATTTTGATCTACTCTAGTTATCAGAGTCTATTGTTCTTCCCTATCAGGGGGCTATTCTGGTTTGCAGGATCAGAAGTATCATTGGGATCTCATACAAACGGGCTTATCAGATGAGCTTTCTTGACGGTACTTGATTAGCAAAGGTTGGTATACCATTATTATGTCGGGGCATTGGGTGCTAACTATGATTGGTTTTGAATTGACTGATTACGTAGTTTATAAACAATTTTGTTCAAAACTTTAACTGTTTGTCATTTCAATCATTTTTTCATATCTTTATCTTTCCTTAACCTTAAAATCCGAAATGAACTTTGTGTTCTCTTGAGATAAACCTTCCAGTTGTTGACTTTGTTAAAGACTCTTTTGACCTAATTCATTTTTTCGTGTTTTCTGATGAGAACTGAAATTTCACAGCTTTTAGTTTTTAAATCCTTCTTTAATTTCAAAGTCTTTTAAAGCTTATAGTCCTAGAGTTTCATTTAACTTTGTTGAAAAATCTTCATAATCTATCGTCCGGTCTTTAATGGCTTTGTACTTCTCAAACTCATTCTGTTTGTTCTGAAGTGCAATCAGACAACTATCCCGACAACTAATAGCCTCCCCCAAAGCACTATTGGTTTCATCAAGGTTAGTTTTGTACTTTTCCAATTCTTGAGTCAATGATGCGTTTGCTTTCTTTAATTGCTTTAAAATCGTTTTGTTTTCCTCAGTATCAAGAGTCAAATTAGCAATTAAATTAGCAAGCGCAGCACGCTCATCAACACATTCAGCCGCATTTTGATCAACCTGAATTAGCATTAGTACATATTTTGATGAATAGGATTGACATTGTATTATCCTTCTCCAAAACATATGTGTTGTTAAATGGATTCAGGTGTCAGGATATGTCGATCCTCTCACTTGGCAAACACAGCATTTTCATCATGGTTTTGTACATTGTTCAATGGTATGACTAGTAGAACTGGATTCTTTAGGTGAGACCTCCTGAATCTTTGCCATGTAACTGTAATGTGCTTTTCCAATTATGTTCATCAATTCTTCATCTGATACAAATCCCACTGCTAGTTTCATCTCCTGAATTGTAACCGATGATTGAAACCTCTTGAACCTTTGCATTGTTGATCTGCCAATGTCTTTCAATCATCTTTTTTCAACGTCATTTAAGCTTCGTGCTCATGACTTGCTCTTTCTATTATTACATGCTCAATGGAGTTCGATGTTCTGGGATGAATGTTTCCTTGAATGTTTGAGTGTCAATTTTAGTGTAAATCTCTGAAAGATTTCTCTTCATTCTCAATTTGATTGAAAAAGGATCTTTGAATATATATCGAGAGGGCTTAACAAGTCAGAAGTTAATGAACCTTTGAAAACTGTACTTTGAGCACACAGAGCAGGATTTGGAATCCATCTCGTGAAGTGTTTCTGATTGGAGAAGTGTTCAAAGTTTTTCATGTGTTGAGATAACTGAAACTGAAGGTTCTGACACTATTTCCAAGAGTTGTGCAAAAGCTGTTTGATACAATATATTCTCTTTTTCCGAGATGTTTGAGTGTTGATTTAAGTTCTTTAATTAGTTAAAGGAGTTTTCTTTGAAAAAATCTTTGCTTGCATCTGCTAGTTCTGTATCTCTGGTTTCCTCTATACTGAATCACGATAGATGAAGTACCTTTGTGCCCATTTTTTTCGTAAATTATGTGAAGTGTGAAAATTTTGTTGGATCTTGAAAAGGATATGATGTGATTGAAAGTTGTGGTTGTGTAAGCAATCTCAGTTCACGGGATTTGCACATCTATGATCAAAACCGAGTAATTAATTAACGGGATTTTTACATAAGATCACTAGATAACCGTGAATGAATGTTCGGAGTCAGCGGCCAATGATTTAATTGTCTAAAAACAGATAATTTTCTGGCTAGGGTTATAAGCTGTTTGTTTTAAGTAAGGCTCACCAAACTGAAAACGGGCCTAAAAAATACAGCTGGGCTTGTGAGCAAGAACTAAAACAAGTCTAACACAATTCCAAAAATATGAATAAAATGTCAATAAAATCATAGTAAATCTGCGGTAATCCGTCATGTTTTTCTCTACGATATGACTGATGGTCACGGGCTTTGATTGAACTCGGACTTTAAGGATCAAATAGTTATGGTGGTTTTACTGAAACCCTTTTCTTCACACCAAAACGCTGTGACACCAAAACGCATCTAGTGGCTTGATATTTGGGGCAAAACACAATGGTCAAAACGCAATGTCAAAACGCAATCTATAAAATGTTATTGGGCAGAGTTTCTCTAGTCTAAACGCAAAATATTGGTCTTCAAAACGCAATGAACCAAACGCCATCCAATGTCAATAACGCAACTATGATCAAATCGCACAAGATGAAAATCAAAACGCAAGCAGTAGAAATTCAAAACGCATACATGAATTTTGCCAGAAAAGTCAAAAAGCACGACGATTCAATACAACTTTTCCACCAAAAAATGTTCTAATAATCACCCTTTTGACATTCTATAACTTGATTTCTCTTGCACTTTTAGCTACCTTATGTCCTAGATCTTGCTTAATAAACATAAGGGCCATTCACACATTTAAGACAAAATTTCGAAGTTTTATTTTTTTTATATTGACTTATTTTGGACACACCTATTTGTTTTGTTGAACCACACGAATCAACCACGAATCCACACGTAGCTCTGATGCCAATTGTAGGATCCCGTTAACACTTCACTTCATACAATCGATCACGAAATCGGACTAGAAATGAGAAAGAGAGATGAGTTGTTTAGAGAGAGAAACTAGAGAGAGGTTTTGAGAGAGAGAAAATGAAAAGATATTATTAGATATTTTGAACAACTAACTTTTCCAAGTGGAAAAGTTCCTTATATACCCCGACACTTAAAAGTGACACGCGGGATATTAATAGGACACGGGCTCGGTTTTGCTTGGGATTAACCCGAAACATATACAATATTTGATTAACTTCGAGGGCCCGATTCCCGATATTTTACTTTACAACATTAACTAATTAAAGACCGAAGCTCCATCGTAGAGTGACCAAACTTCCTTGTTCGACTCAATAAATTGCGGATAACACATCTTACTTTGATTATAGGAATACAACTTTGTTTTAGTTGCTTGACTTCTCGATCTATAATCTCCACTGGTTCTTCTACAAAGTTGAGTTTGTCATCAAGTCGAGCTTTCTTGTTTGGAATGACATGGGATTCGTCAGATAAGCATTTCTTTAGATTAGAAATGTGGAAAGTACTGTGAACATTACTGAGCTCTTTAGGAAGCTCTATTTTATATGCCACTGGGCCAATCCGTTCAAGGATTTTGAATGGTCCAATGTACCGGGGTTTAAGCTTTCCTCATTTTCTGATATTTTTTGTTTTTTTGGATGAAACTTTACGAGGTGATACTTTCAACATAACACGATCTCCAACTTGAAATTCTAAAGGCTTTCGTCTTATATTTGCATAACTTCTCTGCCAGTCTCTTGCAGCTTGCAAGCGTTGTTGAATTTGCACTATCTTTTCAGTGGTTTCATGGATTATTTCTGGTCCTGTAAGTTGAACATCTCTAACTTCGGCCCAACAAACAGGTGATCTGCACTTTCGACCATAAAGTGCCTTAAATGGTGCTGCCTTAATACTGGCGTGGTAATTGTTATTGTATGAGAATTCTACTAATGGTAAGTGTCTTTCCTATCCTTTTCCAAAATCTATAACACAGGCTCGAAGCATGTCTTTGAGTGTTTGAACGGTCCTTTCACTTTGTCCATCGGTTTCGGGATGATATGTTGTACTCATGTCTAATTGAGTAACCAAAGCACTTTGTAATGATTGCCAGAATCTGGATGTGAAATGATTGTCACGATCCGAAATGATAGATATTGGCACACCATGCCGGAAGACTATTTCTTTGATGTATACCCTTGTAAGGGTTTCCATACTATTTTTTTCTCGGGTAAGGATGAAGTGTTGAGGGATTTGGTAAGGCGATCGACAATGACCCAGATTGTGTCATGTCCGTTTGAGGTTTTGGGTATAGTTATGATAGAAATCCATTATGATTCTTTCCCATTTCCACATAGGAATCTTTGGTTGTACCAGTAAGCCAGATGGCTTCTGACATTCTGCCTTATCTCTAGAACATGTTTAACATTTTCCAACATATTCAGCGATGATTGCCTTAATGTTAGGCCACCAATAGAGTTTCTTAAGATCCTGATACATCTTGTCAGAACCCGGGTGAATGGAATATTTTGATTTATTAGACTCATGCATGATCAAGTCTCTCAGATTACCAAAGAGTGGTAACTAGCTTCGGTTCTTAATACAACAAGTTCCATCATGACGTATTTCAAATGCTTTATCCATTCCTTGTAAGTTTTTAGCCTTGATGTTTTCTTCTTTGAGTGCTTCAGTTTGAGCTTTAAGAATTTATAAGGGTAAGTTTGGATGAATGGTCATAACTAATGATCTAACTCGGAGTGGTTTGATTTGTTCCTTCCGGCTTAAGGCATCTGCTACAACATTTTCCTTTACGGATGGTGGTGCGAAATTTCATACCGTAATCTGCAAGTAATTCTAACCAACAACGTTGTCTCATGTTCAACTCTTTCTGATCAAGGATATGCTGAAGACTTTTATTCTTAGTGAACACAATACACTTTGTACCGTATAGGTAGTGTCTCCAAATTTTAAGAGCGAACACAACTGCTCCTAATTCGAGATCATGAGCAGTATAGTTTTCTCCAAATTTTAAGAGCGAACAATAATTTCTCTCTTTGCATTAACACCGCTCCCAGACCTTGATGGGATGCATCACAGTAAACAACAAAATCATTGTTTCCTTCTGGTAATGCTAAGATTGGCTCACAAAGCTTCTGTTTTAGTAATTGGAAAGCCGACTCTTGATCTTCACCCCAGATATACTTCTTGTTTTTCTAGGTTAACTCAGTCAAAGACTTTGTAATCTTCGAAAAACCTTCGATGAATCTCCAGTAGTAGCCAGCAAGTCCTAAGAATTGACATATTTCTGTGGGTGTAGTAGGAGATGTCCAATTCTTGACTGCTTCAATTTTGGCAGGGTCAACATGAAGTCCTTGACTATTAATTAAGTGTCTAAGAAATTGCATGATATAAATCCAGAAATCACACTTAGAAAACTTGGCATACAACTTCTCTTTCTTGAGTAAATTCTAGGATTATTCTCAGCTTGATTTGCGTGCTCTTCTTTTTGTAAAGTGTAGATGAGGGAATAATCATCGATGAACACTATTACAAATTTATCCAAGTATGGTGTTCACACACGATTCATGAGGATCCATGTAACTACAGCAGGCGCGTTAGTGTTTAAACCAAATTGGCAATCACTTGAAATTCTTAATGTCCGTATCTTGTTTGTAAAAAGTCTTAGGAATTTCTTTATTCCTGGGCTCTCAGTTGATGATAACTTGTCTTAAGACCGATCTTCGAGTTAAAACACTCAAAACTTGGAGTGGTCAAATAATTCATCGATCCTGGGGTTAATGGGTACGTTCTTTACGGTAAGTTTATTAAACTCTCGGTAATCGATACACATTTTGAAATATCCGTCTTTCTTTTTAACAAATAAGATAGGAGCTCCCCAAGGTGAAGTACTTGGTCGAATAAAACCTCGGTCTGCCAACTCTTGAAGTTGGTTAGATAGTTCCTGCATTTCTGAAGGAGCTAATCTATAAGGTGCTCGAGATACAGGTGTCGCTCCTGGAATTAAATCAATTTGAAATTCTACTTGACGAACGGGAGGAAGGCCAGGTAGATCTTCAGAAAAAACTTCTGGGAATTCTCTGACTACCGGTATGTCTTCTAGTCATTTCTCGTCCGACTTCTTTTCCATTATTTGGGCTACGAAAACTTGACATCCCCTGGATATATACCTTTCAGTTTTTATACAGGATATGAGATTTAGTCGGGTTTTACTTCGGTCGATGGGAGTGTGGACGACTTTCTCATCACAGATAATTCTAGCATGATACTTGGATAACCAATCCATGCCAATGCCGGACGTTATTTAAAAACTACCGAGTTTAAATGGCATGAGATCAATTTGTGAAGGGTTGGCTTACAAGGTTCAGGATTTGCACCATGAATATTAGTGTTGTGCTTACTAAGTTTCTGTCAGCATTTCGCATATTCGTAAAAGGTATTATTGTAATGGGTGGATAACTAAGCTTAGAGGCAAGAGATAGGATACGAAAGACTTTCATGGCTCCAGAATCAAATAATACTCTAGCTAGATATTGGTTTAAAAGGAACAAACCCGTGACTACGTTCGGGTTTTGAGGAGCATTCCTATCCCTTAGCATGTAGGCTCTTCCCTGGGCATTATTGTTGGTGGTCTTTCAGCACTGATTTTCATAATGCCCTTTCTTTCCACAGGCATGGCAAGTAACTATCACTGGTAGCAGATTACTTCCAGTGGCTGGCCCTTTGTTTCTGCAGTTCTTAGTCAGATGGCCCACCTTGTTGCAAATATTACACTTAACAGTGCAAGGTCCTGTGTGATGCAGAGTGCATTTCTTACACAAGGGACGATTTCCAATATATCCATTATTTTTAGTTGGGGTGGCAGCATAAGCCCTGAAGGTTTCATGTCTTCTATTCCTTTGTGGTTGGTAATTATTGTAGTGGTTGTTGGTGTTGGTGTTACGGTAGTTATTGTTATTATCGTTGCGGTAGTTGTTGTTGTTGTTGAAAGTTCTTCTGTCATCAAACTTTCGTTTGTGATCACTTGATACTTACACCGGAGTGTGCTTTGTTACCTGATCCATTAGCCTCTAGGCTATGTTAATGGCTTCCTCTAGAGTTTGAGGTTTAGACGCGGTAACATTCCCTTCAATACTTTGAGGCAATCCCCTGATGAAAACTTCTATCATTTTCTCAAAATCTGGCACCATAGTGGGACACAAGGTTGCTAATTCTTGGAATATTCTCACATATGTCTTAAATTAGGGTTTAGGGTTTCGTTTTTAGGGTTTAGGGTTTAGAATGAATTAAGGTTTAGGTTTAGGGTTTAGGAGTCATGCATTAGGTGATTGTACCTTGTGTTAAAGTGGTAGTAAGAAACCAAAGTGATTTAGGAGGTAAAATGACCTAATTTGACTTTCTTGCATTATTGACTTGTACATTAAGCTTTAGAAAGTTGTAACTTGATTTAGGAGGGAAAAGATATTCAAATGTTGTGCTATGATACTTGTACGCATGCTTTAAAGGCTTGTACATTCATTTTATATGTATACATTACATATAATTAGGATTTGATATAAACGTTAACGTTTAATGCTTGTTTTGAAATAACATTTTGAAAAGTATGTTAAATGAATAATGTACTTGGTAAAAATGATATTAAGATATAGACTTGACATATTAGAATGTTTATATGATATAAACATAGATAGAGATGGCATTGGTAGAGGTTGCGTGACATCCTTTTGGGAGGCATTCTATCAACGTAAGATAACACGTAATAAGAATGATATCACAAGTCTTAAAATGATTAAAGTTCAAAAATAAACATTGTCACAATAGTGATATCGAAATCATAGATAATTCATATCAAATAAGTATCTATGATTTATTTAGAAATCATGGTATGATTCATAACGATAGAGACGGAGATAATGATATAAGAGAAGTTGTTTTAGGATGGATATATCGGTATTATGAAACAACAAGGTATAACGGGATTGCCATTGTATTATATGAACAACTTGCCTTTTTTACTGTACATAGTCAAAATTTGACAAGTGTTGTTATTTATACCACACATCCCGTGGCTAGGTTAAAAGCTATAACTAGTATCTAATCTAGTAGTCCGATGGTCCTTCCTGGCTGTTCTTGAGTTCATAGATTGCATTCAGAAGACTTTCCTTGTCTGCTTGGTGACGGACTTGGATTTCTTTGATGATTTGTTCTAGATTAGCAATCCTGAAGCGAGCCAGAGCAATCTTGTTGTTATTTCCCATTTGCTTTCTTTGAAGTTTAGTAATTCGAGCATGAGCCTTTTGGAGTTCAGCTTCCAGATTGTCGAAATCTTGTTGTATGATCACCCGACCTTTTCCAAGACCTTCTACTTTGTCTTCTATGTGCTCAATGCGGTCGAGAGAGAGTTCATCCAGGTGATTCAGAATTTCCTCAATTTGCTCCTCGTGACGTTCCAGACTTGTCTTACGAGAGCTTTCTCCCATCTCAAATTCTTGAGGTAGGGCAGAAGTAGAGGAGAATGATTGGTTATGGCCTTGTTTCTTAGGTGACAATAATTCCTCCGGAAGAAAGAATTCTTGAGGATTAAACATTGGAGATAGCATTGTAGATGGAGGCACAATAGTTGGTGGTGGAATAGGTGATTCTTTAGCATAGTATGCATGCATGACCTTCATATAGGGGTCATCATGAAAAAGTGAAAGAGTTGGTGAAGCTATTGGAACTAAACCAAATGAGTTATTTGAAGAGCTAGAATAAGTTTTTCTGGTTAAAGCTGGGACTTTAGTCCAGGGAAGCAGGATTAGTCCAAAAGTTGGAGGGAAAATGCACCTCTAATTAGAAGTAGGGTGGTGGAGATGGCCATCACTCTGTTACAACCCAGTGTAATTAACTAAGGTTATTTTTTAATAAGTAATATTAGTTATGGTTCTTTACATACTATTCCAGAAAAGTTGTGGCACTAGGACTTTACTATGGCCAGGTGAGGGAACGAGAGCACTAACTTATAGTACGTGGAATCTTATGTTAGAATACCGCGCGCAGCCGTAGACCTACACATCTACACAGACGTCCTCACGCCACGATATGTGCAAAACAACGCCCCCCGGGATAGATACGTGACCCGCATACCTGCATATCACCAATCTTCTATTCACCTCACCACACCCCCAACACTTATTTGACCCACACCTTTCCCAGCAGCCTGGCAAGCATAATCTAGGGTTTTATTTTCATAGTGTACAACAGTCATAATCATAGAGATAAGACCTCAAAAGATGACATTTTTATAAAGATAAGCGATCATTTCATTATTTCATCAGAGTTTTTACAAACAGAGGTCCTAAATCTTACATTGATAATACATAAAGTTTTGAATGATAAAAGTTTAGCCTCTTCAAGTCCGTGGCACTCTGTGCTTCTAATAGGTGCTCAGTTTACCTGAGATAAACATACTAAAATTCCAACACAAAAGGTTGAGTGAAAATTCATAAGGTTTATGATTAATCTGTTTGAATACAAGTTCAATAGTGGGTTACGTGATATACACCCATAAGTTGTAATAATTGCATTGAGTAACAAATTTATATAGAAATCATTATTATTGCGCTAAGTCATGGCACTAAATCTGCCTAATTGTATTTATCAAATAATGATTAATTATATAATGGATCAATGGCCCCCCGTGTAGGTAATTGCCATATACCTATGAGTTTCAAATATAGTGCGTTTGGCTACCTATCCGGCTAACACAAACGGGATTCGTCAACCTCGCAATATTCGCGTTCACTCGCAAGTGATTAATGGTCCATGATGGTGGGGGTCTTTTGGCTTAAAGGGACTTAGACAACAGATGCAATAATATATCAGGATAACATATATTTAGAAAATACTTGTATTCATAGTTTATAGCATGTATATCCCTCGCGGGTTTAAGAAACATTTAAAAGAATTAAATGTGAGGCTATGAACTCACCTAAACAGGGGAAATCTGATTGATGACAAAAGTATATCAAGTGAAAGTAACAGCTTCGTCACGCAACCTGGGGTAATATGTCAAGTCTTAGTGTGATGGTTTATGTTTCAAAACTTTATAAAGTTTAACGTATTACTTTGATTTATTAATTTATGGAAGTATTGTATCACTGTTCGGGCTATCATAATCCAGAGGCCATGTAGTATCGTTTGAGGAGCCAGGGCACTTTAAATCGTAAACTCAACAAACTCGTCAAAACAAATACCCAAATGCAACCCTTCACATGAAATTCCCTAGTAACGTGATACGATAAGATTTTAAGTTTCTTCAAAAGCTAGTCGATGATAAGTTACGTTAATTATATAAGGTAATTGTTTTATAATGCGTCGATCGTTGATTAATAGTGATAAATGTATCGGGTTTTAATAAAATCTAGTTTTATAATATTTTTATAATTTTTATTAATTTGATATAAAAAATATTACATTTTATATCCTTATAGTTTCAAAAATGACAATATATACCCTTGGTTTATAAACTTTTACAAGTTTAGTCCTTTATATAAAAAGTATATATGTATTAAACCTTTAACTTTAAAACTTGGCAGACTAGATCCTATGTTATAACTTTGGAATTACATGACCATTTTTGTAGCACCTCTAGTATATATTTCATAAAGTTACGATATTACCCACTTGCAATGGAAATAATTTACAAATCAAGTCCAAAAAGTCCATGCAACTTTTTTAGGATCAAATTGATTATTTTTAGGTTATAGCTTATTATATAAGCTAAATATAAGTGTTCTAAAACGTTAAAAAGTTTTGAAAAATGAGGATTCGTTAGCCTAAAAAAATCAAAAGGCTGTCGTTTTTTAAGGTTTTTAATAAAAAAAAGCATCTGGGTTTGTGGGTTCATAAGGATTTAACAAGAGTTCATATATGATCTTAAGAGTATTATGAACATTCTAATCCAGATTATAAGCTTATTGAATAAGATTTTGAGCTTACTTGAGCTAAAATGGGTCAAAATGGGGTTTTCGGGTTCGTACGCCTAGTAATGACTTCAAGGGCTTCTTTTTCTCGGTTCTTGGCTTCTATTATGATCTTAGGGACCTTATACTTCTTTGTTGTTTGAGGTGTGATTTGAATGAATAGGGGGTGTTCGACTTATATAGGGTTCGAATGACCCTTGTTGCCCTAGTTTGGGGTTTGATTAGTGTCAAGGCTAGGATAGATGATTCATGGGAGCTATAGTGATAAGTATTGAGAGTTAGAAGAGTAGGATTGAATGGTGGAAGGGTGTATGAGGGTTTCGAGTACAATGGAGTGACAAGGATAACTTGGTGGCCAAGGTGGTGATAGAGGTGCTTGTAAGGTGCTAGGGTGGCTTCTAGGTAATGCAAGAGAGGTGCTTGATTGCTTAAAATGGGTCAAAAATGAAAGAAAATGGGTGTCGGGTTTGGTTTTGGTTTGGCTTAGGGTTTAGGGCTGTAAAACGTGGATTAGGGTTAAGATTAGGGATAGATTATGGTTTAGGATTAAGATTAGTGTTAGGATTAGGGTTTAGGATTAAGGTTTAATGTTAGGATTAGGGTTTAGGATTAGTTTTTAGGTTTAAAGTGAAATTAGGGTTTTACTGTTAAAAGGATTTAGGGATTAGGTTTAAGGTTTAGGAGTTATGTATGAAGTGTTTGTACCTTGTACTAAAGAGGTGGTATTAAATCTAAAATGAAAACGGTGAAAAATGAGCTTATTTGAATTCATGCATTGTTGATTTGTACATTGAGTATTTAGGACTTGTACATCGGATCTTGGAGGGAAATTTGATTCAAATATTGTTGCACTTGCTACACTTTGTATACATTCTTTGAAGGGCATGACAATCCATTTTATATGTATACATTACATATAATTAGGGTTTTGATATAAACGTTAACGTTTAATGCTTGTTTTGTAGTAACGTTGTAAATGGTATGTTAAATTGATAATGGACTTGGTAAAAATGATATTAAGATATTGACTTTACATATTAGGATGTTTACATGATATAAACATGGATATAGATGGCATTGGTGGAGGTTGCGTGAGCTTGTTTACTTTAGAGATGCAAGAGAAACGCGAGTTTTTAGCAAGAAAATTCGGAAACGCGAATCACAACGGAAAATGAAAATGATGAGAATTATAATTATTGTGGAATAATATGAGGTTAATAAATCACTTACGATGCGAAGACGGAATAGATTCCTAATTACGGCTTACGCAAAGCTAAGAACGCGAATTTCTTACTAAATCGGGTAAACGTAAAATTTAATAACTCGCTTAAAAATGAAAATAGAATTAAGGCTCGGGGTAAGTAATGACCTTAAATACGGAATGTTACATCACCTTAATAGGGAAATCTGATTGATGGCAAAAATAAATCAAATGGAAGTAAACGGCTTCGTCACGTAACCTGGGGTAATATTTCAAGTCTTAGTTTGATTGATTATATTCCAAAACTTTATTTCATAAAGTTTAATGTAAATATTAATCTGGTTCATTAACTTGTGAAATCATCGTATCACTGTTCGGGCTATCATAATCCAGAGGTCATGTAGTAAATGTTTGAGGAGCTAGGACATTTTAAATCGTAAATCTAGCAACTCGTTAAAATGTCTACCCAAATGAGATCCCCTCACATGAAACTCCCTAGTAACGTGATACGTTATAGTTTAATTGATAAGATTTTATCTTTTTAAGTTTCTTCAAAAGCTAGTAGATGATAAATTATGTTAAATACTTAACATAATTGATTTATATGTTTCGATCGATGAATGAATGATAAATGTGTCGGGTTTTTAATAAAATTGAGTTTTATAATGTTTAAATATATTTTTGTTATTAAATTTAAAAACATTACATTTTATACCTTTGAGA
>BQNB010102620.1:0-16222 GCA_026074375.1 Tanacetum coccineum | reverse complement strand
AAATCTTGAACGCTTAAGCTATTTAGAAGGGGAATTCAAGCAAGTTACCAAGCGTGGTAACGAAAATATCGAAAGACGTAAATAAAAATAACAAATAGAATTGTTGTTACAACATTTGTTTATTTCCTTGGAAATAAGGTTACATAAGAACAAAAAGGAAGTACAAGTTTTATTACAACCCTCCCTTAACAATAATATCTATTACTTCCAATATAAATCCACGCCAATAGCTAGGACAATGATCGGTGCAAGGAGCGCTAGAATTGCGTCCAATTACTGAAAATCTTCTTCGTATGGGACGTAGGCCAAATAAATTCTGAGTGCTTTCGCGCTTGCCATCGCCACGAGTGTAATGATATGCAACATTTTGAGAGGTTTGAATGAGAGAAATTTAAGTGAAAGATTTAGTGTTTTATGGAGAATTAGAGAAAAAAAATTGGTAATTAAAGGGGGAAGTAACCATTAGGTTACTGTTGGGGTCACTGTTCATCTATAAAAATTAAAATTAAAAAGAGGGGGAGGACTAAACTGTAACCTTTGCCCTTTTGTGTTCTGAATATTTTATTTATAGTCCTTTGACTATTTGACTGTTGTCAGTTTATTCAGATTTTGTACCGTGTTGACGGTGGTGATTTTATGAGATATGTGATGAATTGTGGTTTATTGTGATTAATAATCCCTTTTGGAAGGTATTATTGTGTTATGTGTATTTCGGGTGGTTTGACTCGTGAATTTTGAGAAATGCCGAAAAAGAGTCTGACACGTCCGTTAATGTCCAAAATGAGTTTTGAAGGGTGTAAAGTGAAAATATGTCGTGTAAATACTCTAGGTTAATGGAAAAGTATTTTTAAAGTGAATAAAAATGCTAATTAACTTTGGGGTAAATTTTACGGTTGAGTTTTACGAGTATTTAAGTGATCCCGACATGAAAAGAAAGGCCCGAGACCCCATGGGATACCATGGCCGGTCAAAAGAAGACTAGGAAGACAAGGTGACTTAATTTTAGCTAACCTTGTCCAAATTGTACATAAGATGCTTTCTTTATCCTCATTTTTACACATAGTTCATTTTCAAAATCAAAAAAATATCCTCTCCCTTCTCTCTTGTGTTCGTCCGCACCTACAACACACACACTCTTATAATTTTTGAAGTTTGATCAAGAAAACATGAAGACATAAATATTTGGGGTTGATTCTAGTGTTTGGTTATTCATTTAAACAACGTTTGGGTTGTCCGGTTCGTGTCAAAATCTACAAATTTGAAGATTTTCTTGTAAGTTTTCAAATTTAAATTTCGTTTGTCCTTTTGGGTTTATTTTGATGCATAGATGTTAGTTGTACAAGTTGATCGTTGTGAAAATTAATTTTTGGAAGCGAAACGAAAGAAAAAGGGGGTGTTTGGTTCGTGTAAAAAGAAAAGAAAAAAGAGGGTTTTTGTAGTTTTGATGTCGTGGTCATGATGGTTGAATAATATATGATGCTAGAATGCTTATTTTTGATAGTAGCTTGTATGGCTTATTCGGGCTTATTTTTAAGCTATTTCTTGGCTTATTTGGGCTTATAGGCCACGAATGGATTCCCAAAATCACTAGGAAAGTGATTTTGATTATTTTTGTGTTATGGCGTATGTTGTGGACTATTTTTGAGGCTTATGGTAGTAACCAAAAGCGATACGTAGCTTAATAGCTTATTTTAAAGCTTAATATACGTATTTTGGAGTTTATGGACTCACGGGACTCACGGCACAAATAAAGGTCTATTTGAGCCGCGACTTAATTGTAGGGTTATTGTGGTTTCGGATGATTCTAAATATACAGTATATTACTTATTATGTAAATGGCCTTAGCTTTGGACTTTTAATTTAGTATTTTGGGAACTTTTTATATGTCCTAATGGACCTTGTTGCCCAATAAGCGATAGTAGTAGTTATGAGAATTTTGAGGACTTTTAAAAGTGGAAATTGTATTACGTAGTGATATTGAACGATATTTTGGGGAAAAAACGTGTTGATAAGTGTTAACGATGATGATTTTGGAATTTTTCGTCGAAAAGTGTTGATATGTTTGAAATATGCTGAATATAGGTTTGAAACCTTGGGAAATGTTGTATATAAAGTACGAGTCACTGTGTAATATTCGTAAAAAGTTTTATACTTAAGAAAATGTTCTTCTTAAAACTGATTTTTGATTTTTAAATAATAAATAATATTTAATTATTTTTATTTTATTTATTTTATAATTCACGAAAAGACAAAAAATTATTTATTTTTCTCTCAAACTTCTCTAAAGTGTTTTTATGATGTAAACGTTTTATTTTCATACCGTATAATGATTATTTTGAACGTGCTAAGGTGTTACGAATGGAATTGTCGTGATTTATTTATATTTATATAATTATATATATTTATTTTATTATTATTCTATTTACGCTAAATAGTTTAAGAATGTATTATCGAGGATTGAGATTGTTATGATTGTGGAGTTAAGTCGTCAAACATCAACACTACTAAATTTTTTGGGTAATTGTACAAGCGTCTTATAACTCTTTGCATCAAACTGTGAAATTGGTTTTGGAATTGGTTGATTAAATTAGGCGACATTTACTATACTAGGTCTGCTTTTCTTCTTGTGCAGGCCATCGTTGCATTTGCTTGTGTGATTGAGATTTAGTTGCTAAAGACTAGCTTGAGGTGAGTTCTCGTAGCCCCACTTTTTATTGTTTTTCCGTTGGAGGAAAATGATACTCAAATGTGTTTTGAAATGTTTTGAATTGATATGTGCGAAATGTGGTTTTGTTTTTGGGACAAGATATGTGCTTCTGACTGATATGTGAATATTATGTGTTGTATGATTGTTTGGAGCGGTTTATGTCTTCATGGGTAAGAATACCCGTATTTGTGTTGATTATTGGAGCGGATAGTTACGCTATACCTAGTTTTTGTGTGGTCTTGCCCTAATTTCTAGTGCTCCCAGCTGGGTAGGCCTTTTAGTGCGTAAGTGGAACATTTGGTTATGATTAGACGGTTTAATGCCATTAAGTGTTATTTGCCATTATTCAATGTCATATAGCACTATTGTCAACTGTTGAATGATTAGCACTACACGTTTGGTGGGTTAAGGTCAAACCTACGAGCTCCACAACATTTTTGTTGAAGTTTTCGAGTATCTATTTTTTAGGTTGAAGTGAAAGAAGAGAAGTTTCGTAATTGATAGCAGACTTAGAAGTTTCCCGTGTGGAATTTCGTTTTTGACGTCTTCTTATTGTTGTTCTGATTTTAGTTTCGGATGTTTGGAATAGTTTGGATTTATGGGTCCCCTGTCGTGAGAATTTGAATAATTGTAAGAGATTGTGGATTTAGTTGCGATTTGGGACATCACTTGAGTTTGTTCAAGGTTGATGGTCTTCATAGCACTTGGAGTTTATGCAATGTAGTTTTCTCTATTTTGTATCTTGTGTTATGATTGATCATTATGTTGCATTCTTGAGTTTCCGCCATTGTCGAGGTGTGACAACGAGCCTTTGATATTAGCGAACCTATTTACACCGAGTTATGTCACGAGTTTTATGCAACCTATGACTTTGAAAAGGTAGTGACGGATGATGAATTGATGACCAAGAAATTGATTAAGTTTAGGTTAGGAGGTCGTGGACATACACTAACTTTGTTGGAGTTTGCTCGTCGTTTGGGTTTGTACCATTCTGCTGAGATTAGTGACGGAGGATTTGAGGTATACTTTCAAGGAGGTTTGCATAGTGATGAGAATTTTAATGCTAGGGGATATTGGTTGAGCATTAGTAGCGAGGAGGAGCTACACTTGTCTAAGAGTCTTACCTTAAACATTAGGAGTCCTGTTGTTAAGGTATTGCATATGATGATTACATATGGTTTATGTCAAAGAACCAAACAAAGATTATGACAAAGTGCAAAGAATATAAGATATGGTTGATGATATGTTGTGAAGTTATGCAATTCAAATTGGTATCGCGGAAATGTGGGCTTGGTTAATTGATATAGTGGCCTTAAAAGGATGGGAAGCTAGAGCCTTTAGAAGAGAACATGAATGTTTACGGGTAGTTATCACGAGGATGGCAAAGAGAATGAATTTATTGACTGATGAGGTGCTAGATAGGTTGAGTGCCACGACTTACTGTAGAGCTTTAGATGCCACCCCCTTAGAGAGGTAATCTACTCTAATGGGAGGTCGATTGCTGAGGACTCGTCACCGGTTGTATTACTGAGTTGTTATGCCTAGTCCCCATGCCCGAGTTATTAGTGATTTATTTGACTGGATGGGTTGCTGGAGATTCGTCAGGATCAAGTTGGAGAGTATGCCCCATAAGGCAGTCATAGGCAGTTCATTCATTCTGACAAAATTGCTGGTTTTTGTGTGCTTATGACTAGGCCATAGTAGTAATACCATTGCAGGGGTTTACATGCACCCGCCTATGATGGAGGAGGCAGCTGCACGCAGGATCAAGGGAGTAGTAGTAGGTAGAGATGTCATAAGTTGGGGGGATTGGTGAACATACGTCCAGGTCTCGGTTTTTTATAATAATTTCTTATATTCACTTCTTTATTATTTATTTGGTGTGTAAAATGCATATGTTGACTATTAAAAGAATATTTTACTTTCTCGTATCTTATTTTAATATTATTCTATGTGTATCTTGTATTATTGTTTTGTTTTGTTTGTTTAATATTATTTTCTCTGGAATATAAGAAAAGTGGGAATGCAGTATGTGTTCATTTAGAGCTTCGTTGTAGTTTTGCAGAATTCGTCAGACAAGAAAAATTAAAGGAAGTATATATCATATTTACTTTTCCATTTTTATATGTTTTCTTGTAATAATATTCTCGCATTAGGAACAATGCTCCTATATAGAGTATGGGGGATGGGGAGGAGATAAATTAGGAAACTAAAACTTTTCAAATATATATAATATTTAAAACTATCTTTGTTTTTAATTATAAAACTGATAATATGACTAAAATTATGTAAAAACGTATAAAAAACTTAATTTTTGGAGAAAAACGTTTTTTGGATCTTATAAGAAAATTGACTCTGGATCAATACTTTGCTTGCATAAATATTTATACCCATTACACCTGATAATTCGTGTGAATTCTGAGCTTATTCTATATACTATGTTTTATAATTTATAAAATCTGCTATATGACTAAAATTTAGTAAAAACGTATAAAAATCTTAAATTTTGGAAGAAAAAACCGTTTTATTGATCATCTAAGCAATCAGGGAACTCTGGATCAATAACTTTGCTAGATATGATACCCATTTACCACTGAAAATGTGAAGGAAATTCTGTAGCTTATTCTTATTTCAAAGCATACATCCTTTTTTCTGATTGATTTCTTTGTGTCATGAGTGTGTCTGGTGATTTGTTGTTTCTAGAAAGTGTGCTTGAAATCTTTACGAAATCGCTGTGAGAGAACGTTCGCGTTGTTATTGACATTTTTTATAAAAGAGGGTTAAAAACAAATTGTTAGCTCTTACCTTTGTGCTTAAAAAAAATAATAATACAACATTGAACATTAGCCTAACCTTGTCAAAAAGTTTTATTATTAAAAATTGATTGTGATGCATTAGTACGTATTGTATTGTTGTACATTAAAGTTGGTATTGCTATTATGATGAAGTGCGAAGGTTATGCAAAATTATGAGTTCATATTGAATTAGTAGCTTATCATATAGTATGTGGGAAAACAAGTATTCCACCAGATGAAAGAAAAAGGTATATAAAGTAATAAGGAAAAAAATAAGCAAAAAATAGGAAAATAAAGAAAGTTTGTATACTTGCGGATATTGTGATAATGATTTGATTATAGACCTTTTATTACATTTTAAATTCAAAAAAATAAAACAAAAATTACATTCCATATCAAATTCTTATGTACCAAATAAAACACCCTCTCTTTTGTATGATTATGTTTTCCTGCTATAACACCATCGAAATTGTGTTAGTTTACTTGTATAAGCTTATGGTAATTTAAATGATTAATGACTGTGAATTTGAGTGTCATTACTTACATTATTTATCACTAAAAATTAGGCGTTTATATCTGTTCTGTGAATTAAAATTTTTTGAAAATTCGTTGGAGTTGGTGAGTTGCTTTGTCGCGGTTATTAAGCTACTTGTGATCATTAAATTTGGTTTCATCTTCCACAAATAAGTATGGAGGATTTGATAACGCTCCAAATATATCATATAATTTCCCTCGTAAATAATATAGATTTATTATCTATATAATATATATTAAATATCGATGTGTTAGATACTTATTTGAGTAAAAGTTGTTTCAGGACAGAAGAACTCAAAAAAGACTAAAAAACAACTACTTGATGTAAGTTAATATACACTAACGAGATGTTAAAGTAAGGATTGAGAAGAAGAAAAATGAAGTATTAAATGAGCTGAAGCCAAGTGTGGCGCACTTCTAAGAAAGTGCGACGTACTTTAAAACATGGAGAGAGAAAATTGAATGCAAGTACGACGCGCTTCTAAGGAAGTGCGCCGTACTTGAACCTGTAGTTACGAAATTTACATTGATATGGTGACCTTTCACTCATCTTTTGCCATAATGATTTCAACCCATTTGAAGCTATAAATAGATGCCTCTAGGCCAGGGATTATCATCACAAAAAACGCATAAAAACGCAACAAATCACACAACAAGAATAATTAGGAGAAACCAAAACCTTAGTTCATCTAAACCAAGATTTCAAGCAAGCAAAGAAGTGTATTTTGAAGAGTATAAGCAGTTATGATAGGATTGTTCATAATTCTTGGTTACTACTTGGGTTATGTTTAGTTTTCGTGGAAGAACTACATGTTGATTCCTACAACATTTGATCTTTGTTAATTTGTTACAATCTTGTTTCCTTTCTTAATTTGATTCCTACTGAGTTTATATTGTTCAAAATGTGTTTTGCTTTCATGATTATGGAGTAGTTCTTTTATGTTTATTTAGGATAAATGAGAGTCCGATTATGAACATGATGAATACTATTTTTTTGGCAAATAATGAAGTTAAACTTGATATTGGATTTATTGGATCTTTGTTAAGTACTTGATTTATCATATATAATGGATGTAGGTCGAAAGACTCCATTTTTGTGGTGGAATTTGAGTTGTTTGTCTATGACAATTCGGTATTCGTTTTGTGAGAATTAACAAGTAAATTGTTTATCAAACCCAAGTATAAAAATGTTTAAGGTTCAATCTTATGTCTAAGGAACTTGATTGAACAAGCTCTTTTCTTTGATTATTTCCCAACATGAATAAAAACTTGAAGATTATTATAGATTATAGGCCGAAAGGATTTTTTTTTTATTTAAAATAGACTCAAACACTTGAATAATGCCAGTCTACTTAAGTGTTTATATCTTTATTCATGAATTCATTACTATTCATGTGTTCATCATCTTTGCTCTCGTCCCCAAATAACCATATGTTTTAATCATCGAAAATTCAAATTGTGCCCTTTTATCTTTAAATTCATGACAAGTTTAAAGATATTCACTATGCAAAACTTATTAACTTTCTTAGGATAACTTACAATCCCGTTGGAACGGGAACTGGTCTTACCCTAATATCTATACTATATACGAGGGTTTTACATTTTACCTGTTTGTTTTCTTTTTATTATCCAGTAATTCTTGTCTTATAAATTTAATCTTTGAGACACTCCGGGGGCCCTTCAGTCTTGGCTATTTGAACCAATCTTGTGGCAGTTTTGTATTTGACTGATACCAAGGTCCTACATGGTGAAATTTACATCGATTGCATAGATGTGTGGTTCCAACATACCCTTTCCTTTCACCTGTTCCAAAAGTAAAAGCCCTGACTACCTCTTCCCACTTGTTCTGCTGCCCAGAGGGTTTCCTAGTTCTGTCCTAGTTACTCTTGTTCTCTCTATACCTTTGTAGCCTTAGATCAGGTGACTGATGCATATAGGTCATGAGCCATGCGGCATGATTCTGGATATGTTTTGGGTTAGGGATGAGGTAACTTCCCTTGATGTCATATGTAAAACCGAGATTTACCTCTCAATCTTTTGGTACTCGGGTGTTGTAACCATGATGGGACAAGTAATGCCAACTTCATGGAAAATGATTCGGGTAACCCACGATGTTAGTTCCCTTTACTGACAGATTATAGAGTTCAGTCTCCATCTTCTGAACCTCATTCCTTAGACAGTATTCATCGGTGATCATTTGTTTCAACTCCTTCTATGTGGTTTCACAAAAAGCATCAAGTTTAACTAAGTACACATAGGAGTTCCACCAAGTTAGTGCTCCATCCATCAAGGTGCACGTAGCATACTTCACTTGGAAATTCTTAGCATAATTGCATATGTGATATACATACCCCTATCTTTTCAATACATCTACGTTAAGCCATCGGACTCTTTGTTCATGGAAATTTTATGGGGTTTGCATGTCAAGAATTCCTTGTAAGAACAACTACGAACTATGTGCTCCACACCTATAGCACTTCCACTTGTCTTATGGTTCATTCCATTCTCGCTGTGTTGGTTAGCCTCGTAGGCTATCATTGCATCAGCCACACGTGGGGCTATTAATTGTTCAATGGCGATAAGGTTCAAACCTTGTCTTGTCGTCAACATTTTATTTTAAAATCACAAAGGACTACAATTTGCATAAGATAAAGTCATGACACGTAGAGATATAATATAAAAAACCATGGCAAAATAAATCAACAGCACAAGAGAGCATAATCATAACCAACATAATAGGATTAATACTTGATACATCTTTTTACAAAAACTAAAAGAGTACAAGTGTCATATTAATGCTACTAGTCGAGTACTACTCAACTTAGTAGGCTACAATATCACTATAGCTACATATGATACCAATCTATCGTCTCTCGCCAGGTGGTCTGAAATGATCCTCTAGAGCTCTCATCCATGCTCTCTTGTAAGCGGGTATCTGTATCCTCTAGGCGGATCTCTAAGTCTGTGATCCTCTCATGAGCTATCTCTAGGGTAGTATGAAAGGTCTCTACATCATGATGTGATGGCATCATGGAGTCCCTCGATATCCTTCTCTATAGATTCAAACCTCTCTAGTGAAATCTCCTCCAAATAATCCTGCATTACGTGGATTTGATCCTCGTGGCAGAAAATCCTCGCTACAAGTAGAGGTACGGTGTGCTGGATAGGCTTACCGGCAATTGGTAGTATGTGGGGTGTTGTAGAGCTCTCCTTAATCTTGAGCAACCATTACTTACCTCCCATGACTGTTGGCTGTTTGTTTGCTGTTGTTGTGCCTTTTTTGCCTTGCTAGGTGGACCCTCCTCATCTCTCTAGATACAAATCCTAGGCTAAACCCACATCCAATGATGGACATCAAACTTCTTTTGAACTCTAACAGGTATGATAGCCTCGTTCGTAGCCTCAATAGTAGCATCCTGGTGTGGTGAGGTCATCCTGAATCTCTTACGAGGTGGTAACATAGCAGGTGGTAGTGATGGTGCTGATGGTGTTGATGATGATAAAGGTGATGGTGGTGGGGAAGGTGGTCTGCACCTCTTACGAGGTGGTGCAACAATCTCCTCGATGATAGACGGCTCGATAGCTAGTGGAAGGGTAAACGATACCCGCATTGTCTTCCTCGACGTAAGCATCAGAAGTGACCCGTTACGGTGTAACCAGTACGGGTGGCGTAAGGGAATCTCTTGTCCAGGATGGACAATAAGGGCATATATAGTAGGTAGTGGATGGGTAGGTGGTGCAGGTGTAGCTTGAGCCGGTAGTGGCTCATCATACTCCATCAGATCCTCATCAGACGGATCCTCCTCTGAAGGGTCTTCCTCTGAAGACTCCTCTGGGTTAGCCTCCTGAGGGTCTTCCTCAAAAGGCTCGGTCTCTGTGTCTGAACCTGGTGTTTAATCAGGTGATGTTGGTGCCTCGAACGGCTCGGTCTCCGTGTCAAAAGCTCAGACATAATCTGGTGACGTCAAAACGTAGTTGGACAATGGTGGTGTAAGTGCAGCAGGTGAAGCGGTGTCCCCAACCTCTGAGTCTGATAATATAATGTAAGAGACAGATGAGCCGGTTCTCTCGTCATCAGAGTCTGTTTTCTTGAATATGAGCCCGATCCGGGCGAGTTGACTAGAGTTGTTGTGGAAGATATTTTTGGAGAACCTAGAGTTCATATGCCTAATGTTTTACCCACCCATCCTACCCTTTGTCAGGATCTAGACTTCACTCTTTCTACTGATTTCAGCGGATCCGATCTTGTAGTTTCTTTTCCTTTCAGAAATAGAAACAAGACTTTCGATCCAGGAATATCTATTGAAGTCCAATCCAAGAGATTTCTATGACTAAATAAATTTTCTATCTTATTTATCAGTGATCCTCTTTCTCTAGTGCTTGAAACTTTGCTTTAATTTTCATCCGAAATTGAGGACAAAGTTTTCAATCTTGAAATTCTTGTTTTAAAAGAGGAAAAATCTCCTCATCTCTTATCTCATCGGGGCTTTAAAGCTTTAAAGATCATTCATAATTGTAACACCCCCAAAATCTGATATGCAGCGGAATGGTAACATTGGGGTGCTACGTCAAAGTACAACAATCAAGATATAGAAAACGACCTAAAAATGGCGTTTTAAACAAGAACATTCGATGCATTATAGCAAAATCAGAGTTTATACATTAGGTCCCATAAGTTTTGAAAAGAAAAGACATACTACATAAGTTCTTTAAACAAAAGCTTAATAATCCCAAAAGACGACATAAGTTTTTATAGATAAAGTTGCATCGAATTTAATTAAAACACAGAATCCGTTTTCATCGATATCCATCACGGCTCCCATCCAAGCTTATATCTGAGGACCTGAAATTAAACATGCTAAAGGTCAACACAAAGGTTGAGTGA
The DNA here is from genome assembly GCA_026074375.1 of Tanacetum coccineum. NCBI lineage: Eukaryota > Viridiplantae > Streptophyta > Magnoliopsida > Asterales > Asteraceae > Tanacetum > Tanacetum coccineum. Next base: position 5,301 of record BQNB010102620.1, on the reverse strand, counting down.
ATTCATAGGTTTATAAGTAAAAGTGTGGACCACAAGATTTAAGTAATGGAGGACTAAGTACATATTCCGAAGTCCAAAAACATGTATTATTGCACTAAGCTCATGACCCCGAAGCCTTAACTGTTTTTGCCCCAAGTGGGTAGGGTGTCTGCCAAAACAACCTACAAGTTATTCTCAATGTTAAATGCACCATGGTCAACTTGTGACCAGAAATTCAAGGTGGGGATTGTTAGTCCCGATAGATCTATCCACAACACTAGCGCTCACAATAGTGGTAATTGACGGTTCATGATATGGTAGGGACTTAGATGGCACTGTGGTAACTTATGCAATAATATGCAGGTAATAATCTGGATAGCATACAGTTTAAAACAAAACACTTGTGTCCGTAGTAAAACAAGCATGTAATTCCACCCCGTAGAGTTTATAAAACAAGGAGATAGAAATGGGGGCTATGAACTCACCTTAGGAGTGAAGTGATGAAATAATCAGGTAAATGGCAGAAAACGTATCACGGAAATATCCGAAAGCAACCTAAGTAAATATGGGTCGTATCAGTACTCAAGTACGTCGTCTAATAACTACCATGTACAATCCTATATAGTTATCATCATACTATCGTTCGGGCTATCATAATTAAGAGGTCATGACATGACGTACGAGGAGCTAGGATACTTTAAATCGTAAATCCAACAGTTCGTCAATACGACATCCGAAGAGGCCTCATTATGAAATTCCCTAGTAATATAGCACTTGATAACTAATACCACATATAGGTCTATATAGCTCAATCACCATCTAATTGTTTTGGAAAAATTGGGTTGATTAAGTAAAAACGTTTATAATTATCGTTTTAGTAAATATAACATAACTTTTGCGTTTTAAGCCCTAATTTGACGTTTCTTATGCCCACGCTTTCGTACAAAGACGAGTGATCAAAATATTAGATATTAAAATTTTCAACTTTCTGTTGTGAATAGTAATTTTACTGTTCACAACAGCTATAAACCCGTTTTTACGTTTTAATTAGCGTAAAACTCGTAAATGTCGTATTTTATTCGTTATAGTTCCGTTTTTAGCGATTCTTTCGAGTACGATCTCGTATTTAAAAGTTATATCATATATTTGATGTTTTAAAAATATAACTTTCTGTAATGAATAGTAATTTTTATAAAAATAGTTTTATAAACCCGGTATTAACGTAAATCGTATTTTTATCGTATCTTTTTCGTTATAAATCGGTTTTTCAAGTTTCTTATCATTTTGGAATCGTCATGAGGCGTATTATTTTTATAAAAAGTCAAAACCTACTGTATAAGTGTCGAATTTAAACAGCCCTTTATTATCCAAGAGTATACTTTCTTTAAACACTTTAAAAACCCTAATTTATACATAATCATGTTTATACTTAAACAACATGTTAACATACTTATAGATCCATTATTCCATGATATATACAACAACATGACATAAGAAAAAGTGTATAATTTCATAACCATAGGTAAAAACTCTTTTTACATATTCAAAGGTTCTAAATGGTGATTTAGCTATAAAGAACATGTAAACACATAAAATCATGAAATGAAAAGTATAAAGGTATTTAGATAACCTTAGGAAGGATGAATGATGAAGAACAAATGATCTAAACCCTTGTTTTGGATATCAAACCCGAGATTATAACACTAGAAAAACCCTTAATCCTTTGAAACCCGAATCTTGCACAAACTTTCTTAAATCTTCGAAACGAGAAATCAACCCTCCGATCTTTCTTAGAACACCTTAGAATAGATGTAAGAACACTTGTATTTGATCTAGAAAATCAAAGTATGGATGTGTTATGGAGATGGTTTTGAGCCGTGATATATGATGAGAGAAATGAGAGAGATTTTTGTGTTTTACACCTTAGGAATGTGTTTTGTATGTTTTTCTTACTAGTTAAGCCTTTATATAGGGCTTAACTAAGGTTAAGAAACTCTAGTTAAGTTAACTAGGGTTAAGTTAAAGGAAAATATCTAAAAGATATTTTATAAACACTAAAGATATTTTTGGATAATAATCTCACAAATTCTAAAAAATATCTATGGTTATTTACGGCATATTTAGTGATTTGTGATTTCCCGGTCGCCTACACGCGTTTTTTATTGGCGAAACGTAAACATTTTAAACGTAACCAGACAAAAAATAAAATATAAAAAGTTGATTACTCTACTTTCTAAAAGTAGTATATGGCTTGCTTGACGAATACTTTAATATTTCGTTTGGTGTCCGTTTAACATTAATCGTTGATTTTTAGTTAACAGATTAACCTATGATACTTTAAATATTAAAAAGCGAATGCGTACGAAAAAAAAATAACTCGTAAAATAATATGTCAAAAAATGACCTGAAAATACTGAATGTTACATAATATAACCACTTACCATGCAACGTAATGTCGCCCCATCTAACAAACTATATTAAACTCCACGTTACTGTTGGATTTAAGTGTCCAAGTCATAACATAATTGGTAAGACTATCATCAAAATTAAAGTCCTTTTTTGGGTTACCCTCATGAACTATAAAGAGAAATAATAAGTAACAAGCCTTGGAATGGTCTTTAGGATTCCCACTCGCCCAAAAGAGTAAACCCAAACCCCTTCCTTTTGGAAAAATAGAGGGGTATGCGAAAGTCTTCATTGCTCATGTATCCTTCTTTCTTATTCCTACTCCTTGTAAGAGTCTTTCGTGTAATACTGACCCTAGGAGTTCCGAATTCGAATTCTTTCTCTTTGGTTCATGGGTGTGAGCTATTAGAAGGTACCTCGTGTTGGGTACTTTCGTCATAGGTTCAACCAAGGTGGTACCGCGTGTGAGAAATCGATTTCCTCAAGGTTAGTATTTTCTTATTTATTTAATTTTTTTTTTATTTCATTATTTTATTTCTTTTAAGTTGCTTTTATTAATTAGTGTTTGGATCCTTTAAGGTTTAGTTTCCCTCTTGCCCAGAATTAATTGTTATTTCCTGCTGCGTGTTAATCGAGTTCGGGAATAGAAAACCCATTAGTGGTATCAAGATGCATTAGCCTAATTCTATTAGCACTTAAAAAGTAGATTCATTAACATGTGATAAGTATAAAATAATTGAATATATGTTATTGACTTTGAATCATAGAATGTTAATATTGAATTTACATTTTAGAATCTTATATTTTAAACTGTTTAAAATAAACCCCTGAAATTTTAAAAAATGTTTAAAATAGAACCCGAAACTTAAAAAATGTTTAAAAGAAACCTTATACACATTAAAATTGCTAACATATATGTATCATAGATCTAAATACATCGTTAGTCAATTGATAAATCGGCTCACTAACCCATAGTGAACAAACTATAACAAAGTTTAAGGCGGGTCGTTTTGCTTCCCTAAAGAACTCGGGTTTTTAATATGCTTCGCGCTGACCCGCTTCTTCGCTTCTTTGTGCATTTCGATGGAGCACCGAGAACCTTTGATAGAAGATGTCTATATTAAAAGTGTATTAAATAAAAGTAACTAAAGAACTACCATTCCCGGTTATAGTATATAGAAATCATGAATAGATGCTAACCCATGAAAAACACACATCTCATATGAGGCTGTTAATGGAGGTGTGTGATGTTTACCGGCACTCAATAGAGAAATAAGTGAAGGTCATGGTAGCGCTCGCGATTCTTGGTCTGCTCGAGCCGGGCACCACGCTAGTTTGCAAGGTGTAAATTCACATTTAATTATGATCCTCAGCACCCAGTCATGAATAGTAGATGAAAGCATATCCGAGATTAACATGCCATTGAATCAAAATCCCAATTAATCTTAAAAGAACTAGGAATTTCAATAAAGATGAAATTGTCAAATACCATTGTCTATCCCTAAAATAAATTCGTGATATGATTACCCGCCACCCTCCTTCATAAACGAATCTAAAAGGATCCTAACCTTAAATTAAAATTAGGTAAATTAATTAAGGAATATTCATGCTAACTAAAACTATTTTAATCTTAAAAATGTCTTTGAAAATGAATGTTAAAATCCTCTCGCTCCTAATCCCTCAACCAACTCCAACTTCACACTACTCTCAGTTCTTAAGAGGGAAAGACACACCGGTTCAAATTATATAGTCTGGATGCGAAACCTTAGGTTCACCCTAAGGTACGAGAACAAAGAGTATGTTCTCGATAAGAAAATTCCTACAATCAATGATGATTCCACCCATGAAGAGATTGAAGCTCACCAAAAGCACTATGATGATGCATACAAAATGTCTTGCATCATGGCATCTTCCGTGATCCCTGAACTGCAAAAGACTTTTGAGAACACTTGGGCTTATGAGATGAACCAACAGCTCAAAGAAATGTTTTAGGCAAAGGCAAGCAAGGAACGCCTTGATGTTGTGAAATCTCTCATGGCTTGCAAACCAAAACCTGGAGCCTCTATTTGTGCTTTCGTCTTAGAGATGAAAGGGTACTTTGACAGGTTGGAATCTCTGAACATGGTGTTCGATACTAAGCTCTCTATCAACATAATCATATCCGGTCTGCCAGCTGATTACAATCAGTTTGTGCTCTCGTATCAAATGAACGGGAAAGAGACCTCAATAATGAAACTCCATAGCTTATTGCAAACCGCTGAGCAAGGGATCAAGAAAAGTGACGTGCCCTCTACTTCAGCAGCTCCTGTGTTGACTGTCGGTCACAATGCAAAGAAAAGATAGACTTCTCATTCCAACTGGAAAGGAAAGGCCACATAAGGAAAGTCTGATCGTGGGTCTAAGAGAAAGGTTAAATCTGAGATTGTACCTACAAGTGATCCAAAGGAAGCAGTGTGCTTCTACTGCAACACAAAGGGGCATTGGAAGCGTAGCTGCCCAAAGTACCTGAAGGACCTTAAAGACGGAAATGTCAAAAAGGGTGTTCACTCAGGTATGTATATGATCGAACTCTACAATACTACAACTTCGGATTCGTGGGTCCTGGATACAGGGTGTGGTACTCACATTTGCGCTGTTTTACAGGGTCTAAAGGAAAGCAGGAGGTTGAAGCATGGAGAGCTCAACTTAATCATAGGAAACAGGAAAATCACACCTGTGAGAAGGATTGGAAAGTTCAAGCTTATGCTGAAGTCTGGAGTTAGGATAAATTTAAATAATTGTTGTTATTCGTAAAAAATGACAAGAAACATTATTTCATTTCATGCTTTTTTTAAGGATGGTTATTAATTTTCATTTGATAATGAGAATGAAGATATTTTAGTTTATTTAAATGGTTGTTTTATGTTTAAAGCTTCT
>BQNB010102619.1:0-24202 GCA_026074375.1 Tanacetum coccineum | reverse complement strand
TCCACATCCTCAGCTTCTTCATCCTTGAGCAATGCCTTGTTAGTCTCATTTAGAGTGCTTGCTGTCTTCACAGTGGCAAAATTAAACTTCTTTAATATATCAGCCACATACTTGTCTTGCCTAATGAAGATTCCATCATATTTCTGCTTCACATGTAATCCTAAGAAGAAAGTGAGTCCCCTCCCTCATAGAACTCATCTGGAATCTCTTATGCATCATCCGCTCAAACTCAACACATAAAGACTTCCTTTTAGACCCAAAGATGATGTCATTAACATACACATGTACTAATAGAATATCACCTTTGTCCTTCTTGATGAACAAAGTCTTATCTATAGTGCCTATTCTAAATCTATTTTCCAATAAGTAGGTAGACAAGGTCTCATACCATGCTCTAGGAGCTTGATGTAGACCATATAAAGCTTTTTCTACCTTATAAACTTTGTCAGGGAACTGTGGATCTTCAAAACTAGGAGGTTGGCACACATACACCTCCTCTTCAATAGTACCATATAAAAAGGCACTCTTCATATCCATCTGGTACACAATAAACCCCATAAATGATGCATAGGCCAAAAATAACCTAATTGCTTCTAACCTAGCAACAGGAGAAAAAACCTCATCATAAGCAATTCCTTCTTCTTGGGTGTAACCTTGTGCCACCAGTCTTGCCTTGTTTCTAACCATAATACCTCTATCATCTTTTTTATTTCTGTACACCTATTTAGTACCAATGACCCTCTTGCCATGTGGTAAATCAACCAAAGTCTAAACATTTTATAATTTAAACTGTAAGAGCTCATCCTGCATTGCTTCTATCCAACTTAGATCTGTCAAAGCTTGGATCACCTTTTTGAGTTATACTTGTGATAGAAAACAAGCAAACAGACAATTTTGAAAATCTTTATGGTTGATTCTCTGTTGTACTGAACTAAACATACCATGTTCAGTCAAATTCTTTATCATCCTTCTGGTTTGAGGTGTTGAATGTATATCTCTAATGATTTGTTCAAGTGGATGATCCTTGTGAACTCTTGTAGTTGGAAAAGGACTGACAGGCACATTTGTAGCCAAATTGTTCATGTCAGCCTCTGCACCAACTTCTTCATCATCATCAGAATAGACAATCTCTTCTAAATTAGGCATATTTGGATCATCAATACATCCATAGACTATATTCTCATCAACAGCATTATTTTCTATGTCAGCAGCACTAACAGTATTAATGTTGTTAGTGTTGTTGACATTTGCATCTTGCTCTTGATTAACTCTTGGCTCCTCTGTATTTAGCACCTCACTATCTTCATTCTCTTGATGTTTAGAATCTATCTTTTCCTCCTCCCCTGATGGTTTGAATCCAGTATCAGGAGAATCCTTTGAACTTTTAGAGAGTGATGGATCAGATGTCAACAATGGTAGCAGTATATACTTTTGATCAGGTACTATTTTCTTCCCATCTTGACCTACATTAATGTTTTCTTTGGTACTTGCATTACCATTAGTTTGATTCCCTGTAACAAATGGCTTGTAATTCATAGGGGTGTTCACGGGGCGGTTCGGTTCGGTTAGTTGGAAGATTTGAACTATCCATTGCGGGGCGGGTAATTCATTTTACTACTCGAAACCGAACCGTACTAGGCGGGTAACCAGACATGCGGTTACCCGAAAAGAGCGGTTACCCGCTGTTCGGGTCATGGTTAACCATTCTAGACGTAATAAACTAATCTAGAACGTAAAATGTCATTTTAGTCTAATTAGTTATCATTGAACATATAGATTAAAGTCATACTATAGTATTTCGTCACAATAACTGCATTCAAATTAACATACATAGCATATTAACCAAAATTATTTATTCGACATTTATATGTTTCAATCACGTTGATCAATTTTCACACATAGATGTTAATATTAGAAGAAAAAGACGACGTTATACAATAAAAGTAGTGCAAACTATAATCAATCATTGTACAATTATTTAAATATTTTGTTAAAACATTCATGTATAGTATACACGGTCCGGTTCGGTTAACCGCGATATCTAAAAGTAAAAACCATAACCAAACCGTGATAAGTGGGTTTTTTCGGTTTCGGTTTTTTTCGGTTTTGGTTATTTTGGTTTCGGGTTCTTTTGGTTTCGGTTTGAACGGTTCAGCTCGGTTTGTCGGTTTTTTGGTTTTTTTGAACACCCCTAATAATTCATAGATATTGTTAGAGCATCTATATCAAAAAGCCAATTAGGTCCATTTCCTGCAATATTAGGTGTTTCTTCACTAAACTTAACATGCAGGTTCTCTTCTACTATCCTAGTTCTATTGTTGAATACCCTGTATGCTTTGCTATTGGTAGAGTATCCTACAAAGAACCCTTCATCAGCCTTTCTATCAAACTTACCTAGGTGATCTAATGTATTAAGAATAGTAACAAGACACCCAAATGGTCTCATAAAGCTTAAGGAAGGTTTTCTACCTAGAAAAAGTTCATAAGGGGTATTGTTGTGAGGCTTGATAACTAACACCCTATTTTGAACATAACAAGCAGTATTAACTGCTTTAGCCCAAAAAGTTGTTGGCAATTTTGAATCAGCTAGCATAGTCCTAGCAGCCTCTATTAATGTACTATTTTTCCTTTTTGCTATTCCATTTTGTTGTGGAGTTTTGACAACACTAAATTCCCTTTTAATACCCTTTATTTCACAGAACTGATTCATGACCTTATTCTTGAATTCAGTCCCATTGTCACATCTAATTCTGATCACTTTCTTCACGCTCAGGGCCTCATATCGCATAAGCCGCTTATGCCTTGTAATAAATATGTTTTTAAGGATGTTCACTAGTTTCATCCTTAGTGGCTAGAAGAGACCCAACTAAACCTACTATAGGTCATCTGTGGACAACTAGGTTGACTTCTTAGTCTTAGACTCTATACAAAGTCTGGCCCATAAACAAATCATATGCTACAGTTATATTGGTTGGCTGATTGAGCTTACGTCTTGGTCTTACAAGAGGCTTGTTATGTCGCTTCTTTTTGACAGCAACACAGGTTTGATTATTTTCAAAAATCTTTAAAGGTAATATCTAACAAGGTTTCCCTCACTAGTTTGTTCATAGTTTTGAAATTTATATGTCCAATCCTCCTATGCCATAAATTAGATTCATCTAATGTGGCCTTTGCAAAGAGACAAGTTAGACCTCCTGAAGGAACAATATTCTTTAAATCAACACATGCTAATGTTATCTTTCTAGGGAACTCTAAGCAAGACTGGATTTTATTTTCAAGTAGCTTAAAGCTGGGAGACAAAACAACACATTTTTGTGCCTGTAAAAAAGATACACTGTTTTTCTTGTCACAACATTTGTGGAGCACTGAAAAGGTTAATATTAAGCTCCTTAACAAAGTACACATCTTTAAAATCCAATTTGCCCGTATTGATTTTACCTTTACCAGTTATTCTACCTCCTTCGGGATCTCCTCCAAATGCAACAAATCCACCATCATTTCCTTCATAATCGGAGAGGTATGACTTGTTTCTAGTCATGTGCCTAGAGCATCCACTATCAATTACTCCTTTTTTCTGCAATTCTAGATGTGGATTGCCCTGCACAAAAAGTAAGAGAATCAGGCTCTCTTGGGGACCCAAGCACATTAGACTGACTTGGTCTTCCTGTTGCATTCATACATACTCAAATCTTTTAAAGTTCATTGATGCATCATTGTGTCTGGAGACATGGTCTAAAATATTTTGCTTTGGTCTCCGAACCCAACATGCCGAGGCCTTAACATCATTAGTCTCATTTCCTTTATTATCACTTACTACTGCTTTTGGCCTAACAGTAGTAACATTTCCCTTAACAATATTAACTTTTTCTTTTAAATTACTATTTTTATTTGTTGTAGAATTGTTAAAGGGCCTTCTAACATGTGAATGTGCTCTATTTAAAACATTTGATGTTGTCCTTGTACTATTCACTGTTGGTCTTTGTGGTAGGCAGTTTTAATTGGTTGGCTTGTATTACCTGTTACTGCTGCTTTGAAAAGTTTGCCTAGCGGTATTAAGTGTTTTAATGCGATTTCAGTAAGACTGCTTTTGGAAAACAATGCCCCTCTTATCTAATCTTCACGCACTGGAAGTCTACCTTGAAGCGCCCTCAACAAATAAATGTTGCTTTTTTTGGTCCATTTGTTCCATATAGTCGCCTCGCCTCACTAGCTACATTTTTTAATAAAAATAATAATAATAAAGAAAAAAAAATAAATAAGTTTTTTTTTTTTTCCTTTAATAAAAAAAAAAAAAATAAATGTCTTTTCCTCCACCAACTTTGTTTAATTCTGTTATAACGTGAAATCACCATTTTCTTGGATACGCACCTCCACGGTCCTACAAATAACTACATTTTTGCAATATTCGGCTTATAAAAGCCTCAACTCATTACCAAACCTCTAAGATTACTAACCTAACCCCATCCAACACCAAACGTTATTACCCATGTTCCCCTTGTTCTACTACCCTACCTCCTACTCTATCACGATTGATATAGGCCTCGGAAATAGATCACTTAATATTTTAACCTAACTCTCCCACCCATATGTCAACCCCAAAATTAATATCGTTACCTTTCCCACAACTTCCCCACAAATAAAGAGACAAACTCAACCCTAATTCCCTCCAAACTCATCCCCCACCCTATATATTCACGCCTCACCCCAACCCTCCTGAGCATTTTTTCCATAAGTTTTTCTATACCATTGTCTTTTTCATAAAATTCACAATCGTTGATCAAATGATTAAAAAACTACCACATTATAACACAGATATTTTTAAACTAAAAATACTTCCTATTTTTGAGTCATCAAATTTTTTAGTTTTTTTTTTTGGGTTCCTCTAGGCTGTGATGTTTTTCCTATGTATTTAGCTTGTTTTTTGTTCTCTACTTCTTAACCAGAAAAAACCAAACTTACTCCCTACGGTGTTTTCACAATGCTCATTAGATTTAACAATTCTATGTGTGGCAAAAATGGTTTTCTCTGTTAGACTTAAATTCAGTCTCATTTCATCTCACAGTCAGATATCAGCTTCAATAAGTGGTTTGCCAACAGACTTAGGGTTTTGACATACTGTCTTAGCTTTACTTATTGTAAACATTCAGGAGATACTAGTTTCGTACTTTCTAGAGAACATTTTATTCCTCGATCAGCAAGTACCAAATCATATTTGAGGGGGCATGAAGTTCCCAATATAAAGGGAGGGGGAACAATATGTTACCCTTCATTTATTTTGTAACCTTTATTTCCTGCTTTATAAACAGTGACTATCTAACCCTACACCAGTCTTTGAACTTATCACTTACTGGGAATCTCTAACTGTTTGCTTAGATTTTTTGATGAATTTCTCCCAACTTTTCTAAGGGAAGTTTTAATTCAATCTATTTCCTTTTCAGCTTTTTAAAATTCTTTCTAAGCTCTTGCTAGTGATTATCTATCAACTGAATATCATGTTTTAAATTTTTGTGTCTCTTCAAAAACAAGCTCAATTCTTTTTTCACATCGAGTCAGCCTTTACAGATTCTAGACCTGCTTTATAAGCACCTACATTTAATTGATACTTATTAAAATCTTTTGTTAGATTATCATAATGTTCTTTGAGAGTTTTATAAGATTTTAAACATGCTTTGGAACAAGTAGATACCTCATAATCTGAGCTTGAAAAACCTGAAGATGTATATGCCATAAGTGCAAAGTTTGTAGGTCCTTCTTCAGCCTGATCACTTCAGTCATACCCAAGTCCATCTTGAGCCAAAGCTTTTATCTTTGTTGTTTCTATTGTCACATTCCTCCTTACAGGTTCTCTATTCCTGTTCTCCCTTGGAGCCCTATACTCCCTTGTAAAATGACCCGTTATAATAGTTATAACTTCCATCTTTTGGATTTGTTTAAACTCTTGGTCTTAAGAACCAGTGGAATTAATCTTCCTTCCAGTCTTATTTAGGAATCTTCTGGCTCTCATGGTCAACATAACCATCTGCCACTTTAGATCCATCTTTTCCAAGTCATCAGCATCAATCTGTTGTAAGTCCTCATCATTTAATTGTGGACTGTTAGATTGGTTTCCAAGAAAGATTGTAGATCAACCATTCACTCATACTATCTATTATTGGCAGAAGTTAGAACCATAAGCCGATGATTGGAACTGCCAGAGTTGTTGGAAGACACAAAAGCACATTTTTGTGGAATTTTGGTTGAGCTTGTGACCTTTAACTTCAGTTTCAATATCTTCAGATGGTTGTATAGGTCATCCATGCTCAGTTATTAAATCAGGTTTGTTCCTCCAGATCAGGTATGAGCCTCATTCTGATAAGAGGACTTCTTAGAAACTTCAGATTCAATCTTCTTGAGAAATAGTTTCACCATAATCTCAGCTGGACTAATAAGCTTTTAAAGCTATATAGGTTTGATCAGTCATTCAGAGCTTGATCCATTGAAATTCTTAAAATGTTTCTTTAGAGATCTTCTGAGTTTTCTTTGACTCCTTATTACTCCATAACCTTTTCTCTATGGGTTCCATCAGACGGTCTTGCACATGTATAGGTATTAAACTTTAGTTTGTGTTCCATTTGGAAGAGCCTCATTAGTGTTATCTTGCCTTTATATCAGTCTTCCTTGCTAACTTCTCCTCTGTAGTTGTAGGAGGATATGTTTGCTCAACACCATCAATAGTTCTTTTGATGGAGGGAGATCTCTATTTACTATTACTTCCCATAGTAATCAGCTTAATTGTCATTAGGAAGTAATGGTTCTAGCCACACTTCCAAAGGCTCAAATTCTCTTGGAATGAGCACTGGAAGTTTTCAGTAGCAACCATTGGTGAGATACTGCCTCCTTGTTTTCCTAAACTCAATATAGTTTGGTTAGTGTAGGACTGTGTCTTCTTTATTCAAAGTTTCTCAACCAAGCTCTGATACCACTTGTTGATCCCACTTGAATAGATCTTGCTTAGCTTGTAAAAAGCTTAGGGGTGTGAATAAACCAAGACAAAGACTATGGTTCGAAACTTTGATTGAATATATCAAAGACTATGCGGAATCTAGTCAATGATACTAAGAAGAATTCTAATGAAATAGTAACACAAAATCAACGAACCCAAGACAAAATACCCAAAAACTTCAGCCTCAATATAAAATGAACACTCTTAATAGTGTTAGGGTTTACAAAACCTTGAAGCTATGAATATCAAAAGATCATGTCTAACATTATTCCCTAGGACCTCCTTTTATACACCAAGGAGTCCTACAAGGCTTACAATGCTTTCCTAAGTTATCATGATATTTTCTATAAACCCTAATGTAATCTCTTAAACAAATAAGTTTATTACATATTTCTTACAAATAACCCAATATTATCATCGTATGTTTCTGGTTTCCAATCAATCTTTATCCCTTCTCTGTCAGCATAATCCTTCCAGCAGTCTGTATCACGCAGCAGTTGTCAACTGAGCACAAGCCCGAAGATACTTAGAACGTTTTCGTTAGCAGTACGAATACTACATCTAGCAGTACTAACTTTGTATAGCAGTGTAATACTTAGTATATTTTTTGTTTCATCTCTGAGCAGTCTAACTTCTACTAGCAATAGTAATTTTTTTACTAAACAGTACTAATTCTACTAATAGTAGTAACTCGTAGTAACTTTTTTACTACCAGTACTAAACTACTTAGCATTTTAATTTTCATTAGAATTACCTGCAACGACTAAGTTATGCTTGACCGCTCTTAAATATACCTGAGCAGAGTACACTCTAAAGAAATATCGTGAAGTCATTAAATCCCAACATTCTCAGCTTTAGGTTGAACTGATAGATTAGCTAATTCACAAGGCAACATTAGGTCATCAGAGATATGTTGTCCTCAGCTGGAGTGTAACTGTCTTCTCTTGACACTCTTCTGCTAGCAAGTTTCTTCTTAGCTGGTTTTTTTTTCCAGGGGGGGGGGGTTTTCTGGTTCAGACTATTCGGACTACATCCGATAGTTTCTCTAAGGGGGACTCCTCAGCGTTTCTTGCCTTTTGTACTTTTCCTCTGCTTTCTTGGTGGGGTCTGATTTGTTGAATGCCTTAAGGAACATCTGATCTGTTTGATCGCTTGATTGCATCAGTCAGCACTCACCTCAGGAAATGAGAAGTCTCAATATTCCTGATAGTCTTCACCAATTCTGACAAATTTTAACCTGCTTACAATCCCATCGTCTTTGATTGTATGATAGTGCTTATGATTGAGGTTGGTAAGAGACTTGTGTTGTTTCAGGAAATGGTTGATGATGATTTTGGGTGAAAACGGGGATAAGGGCTGTTCTCACTTTCTTGATCTTTTTTCTGTCTGTGATCAATCTGGTTAAGCAAGTCTTCCCAAAATCAATTCAGGATAATCGAACATTTTCCCTGTTTTAAGACCTCCCCCCGACAATTGTCTTTCTGGACTTTCAAAGTTTGTCATTGCTTGCAGTCTTTCCAGAAAGGCACTTGTTGATAATAGCAGCCAGAGTTCTCCATGGCTGGTGCATATGATCCATAAACATGTTGGTGTGAGTGGACCTTTGTAGCCAAGATCAATGAGAAAGGTAAGTGCAGTATCATCATCAGGAACATTTGCGAAGTCTACACCTTCTACTCTTAGACAGATATCAAGGATTGTCGAAAGGATTCAGCATTGAAATACAACTTCTTGTTGGGTAAGAGGAATTCATAAGAATCAATGTCTTGAACCTTCTTGATGGTGTACCAGAATTGCTGCATAAAGATTTCAGGGACATCTACAGATATGGTGAAAGCCTTGATGCACGTAGAATTCTTGATTACATCAATGATCACTTGAAATGTCTCTTCCTTTTATGGCACTGTGGTTTCCAAATTGATATGGTAGTGTGATCTTGACTCTCTCAGCTAGAGGAAACCACTTTTCATCACGGCCGCTACTTGTGTGTTTCTTGAGGCTTCATGATTCGCTTAAGAATTAACAATACAATTTATTTATCAACAAATATATTTTATGATTAAGTTGGGTAATCCTTTGATGATATTGATTGATCTAGATTAGGTTTCATGTAACGTGACAGAATTACTACATTCTAAGAATGTCAATAAGGCCACACATCAAAATCAACTCAAGTAGTCAACATGAATTTCCAATGGAACTTTGGACACACATTCATATTAGAGAGAAGCAAATGAAACATCAGCATAGCAAATGAAGTTATATGACTTTAAGCACAAGATTACACAAAATTTTAAAAAATTGGCCAGTTTTTTTTAGTAATTTTGTCATATTTCGTTGATAAATGATAACATGTACATGTTTCGCTGAACAAACTTTAAGCAGTTTTGCTCAGACAACCAACTACAATGTTTCGCTTAGACAAAGAATGACATGTTTCGCTTAGATGAAATAAACCTGTTCTCTTTAGAAACCAAGTGTGACATGTGTCGCTTCATCACCTAAACATGTTTCACACCATTCAAAGTTACTTTAAACACTTTTTATCAATCTAAAACCCTTAAGCAAATCAAGTAAAAAACCATTCACAAATTGCAATATAGCAAACATACAAACATCAACCAACCAGAAACAACAACATTTTGAGCATCTTAATCAAGAATTCCAGCACATTAAGGAGAGATTCTCATGGCAAACTTGTTAAGGATAATTTGGGAGGCTAAGAACACATGTAAAGGTTCTCTTATCATAACACAAAACATTGAGCACTAAATACAATGCATTAATATACCTTTTTAACCTAACGACCTAGAATCAAAATTTTCCAAGTAAACAGGATCAAGGAAGCTTAACCAGTTAGGACTTGCATAAGAACACTTATACAAAGCTACTTAAAAACAACCACCAAGTCTCAAACTACCAAAACTGTTTACTTTATTCGTTAAAAAGAAAACATCATTTTATAATTGGTTATGATTTATTCAAATTTGTTTCTAACGCAGGCTTAGTCGCACCGAACGCTCAATAAACCTTACTAATTTGACAAAAACTACAATCTTTTAAATTATTAACCCTAACCGTTTTTAATAGATTTATTGATAAAAAGGAGTTTTAAGTTATTTGCATTACTAGATGATGAGGAATGAAAGCTATGATGAATCTTTTGCCTTAAAAACCACGTTGAAATTTTTGATTTGATTCGAGAAATGGTTTAAGAGAAAATGTGTGTGTTGGTTTTGTGAAAGTGAGAGCGGAAAATGTGTTGTGATTATGTTTAACGTTTTAAGGTTTCTAGGAGATGGCAAGAAATAGTCCTTGTAGGTTTCAGTGTCTTTCTATTTTTCTTTTTAAAACTTAATATAAAGTCTGATAGGTATAGAAAGGCCAATTTAGCCCCTTATGTTATAATTGTTAGGAATACCGAAATTCCCTAGGAAGTGTCCGGTCGGCCTTCCATAGATAACTGTCACGTTAGCTCGTTAAGTAATTTTTGAAAACTTACATAGTTAGTTAGCTAAAGGCCATGGATAAACCCATGCAAGCCCAAGCCCACCATCCTTGTAAGTATATAAACACCTTTTTCATTCCTTGGAGAGGTGGTTGGGGGGGGGGGGTTTTGGGGGGGGGGATACACAAAGTGGTTGTTCATTTTTCACACATTAACAAAGTTCTCTCTTTTATGTTCTTTCTCTCTCTAAGTGTTCATCCAACCCACTCTCTCTACCCTCACATCTAGTATGTTATTAGATTAGTATACAATTGGTATCAAGAGCCATGGAGTGGTGCGTTTAGTTTTTGTATTTAAGTTTTGTTTTTGGTTCGTGGGTTTCTTGCAAGATTCGTCCTTTCTCTTTATTTTTTGTTTTCGAAGCTATTGTGGACACTAAAAGATCATTTACGTTGGTAAATTTGATCTAGTATCTTTAAGATATAGGTGTACAAGCTTTGAATCTAGAAAAATAACATTTTTTGTCACTTTTATGTTCAAAAACCTTTACAAAGAACAAAATCTTGATTTTAAAATTTTCGGCTTAAAAACCTTAAAGTTTTCATTTTTCTTGTTCCTATAGGGTTGGTAATACTAGTTGTACAAGATTTTTTGAAAAAAACTGATCAAAAAGTATCTTTTTGTGTTTTTGAGATTTTGAGTTTCGTCACTGTTGAAGTCGAACAACTTGAGTTGAACAACCCAATTCGAACAACCTGAGTCGAACAACTCAAGTCGAACAACCTGAGTCGAACAACCCAAGTCGAACAACCTGAGTCGGACAACTCAAGTTGAACAACCTGAGTCGAACAACCCAAGTCGAACAACCTGAGTCGAACAACTCAAGTCGAACAACCTGAGTCGAATAACCCAAGGTGAACAAACCTGAGTGAATAACTCAGTCAAACAAACTGAGTCACGAAACAACTCAAGTACGATACAACTGGTCGAACAACCTGAGTCGAACAACCTGAGTCGATCAACTCGAGTCGAACAACCTGAGTCGAACAACCCAAGTCGAACAACCTGAGTCGAACAACTCAAGTCGAACAACTCAAATTTCTAAAATTATACGGTTTATTTCTTTGACTTGTAAAATCCCGTGAAACATTTACGTGTCTTTCCCGGTTTTGTCAAGAATTGTAAAATCCCGTGTAGTTTCAAGACTTAAATCACTTAAAAGACAACTTATTTAAACACAATTTTCTTTTACACGTCCGATCAAACAAATAATCTTTTAACATACATATTTCTCAATGACGACTCTGGCTGACAAAGCGATTCTTTCGGGTGCTAACAATCATCCACCTATGTTGGAAAAGGATATGTACGATTCTTGGAAAAGTATAATGGAGCTATACATGATGAATAGACAACATGGACGAATGATCCTTGAATTCGTTGAGAATGGTCCACTCATTTGGCCTTCAATTGAGTAAAATGGACTGACAAGACCAAAGAAATAGTCTGAGTTATCTGCTACGGAAGAATTTTAAGTTGATTGTGATATCACGGCACCAATATATCATTCTCCAAGGACTACCACTGAGGTCTATGCCATTGGTTAGCAATCATAAGTCGCAAGGAACTTTAGGAAAGAATTCAAACTGCTCATGAAGGAACTTTATTGCCAAAAAGGAAAGGGAGTGTAAGCTTTATGATGAATTCGATAAGTTTGTTTATAAGAAAAGGGGAAACACTACGTGAATTTATTGCGATTTTCACTGTAACTCAATGACATGAACATCTAAAACATGAAACTGGAACAATTTCCGGTCAACACAAAGTTTTTGAATACTTTCATCTTGAGTGGAGCAAGAATTTGTGACTGTGTCAAACTCGGTTCAGGGATTTGCAACAAATAACTTGATTAGTTCATGCTGATTGGAGACCCACATGAATTTCATGCAATGAAGGTTTGTTTTAATAATGAACGCAACTCAGATTCGCTTGCATTGGTTGCATACCCATCAGATGATCAGTTCTTTATCAAATATCAAAAAATCGTACC
The DNA here is from genome assembly GCA_026074375.1 of Tanacetum coccineum. Classification (NCBI taxonomy): domain Eukaryota; kingdom Viridiplantae; phylum Streptophyta; class Magnoliopsida; order Asterales; family Asteraceae; genus Tanacetum; species Tanacetum coccineum. The sequence continues at coordinate 11,722 of BQNB010102619.1, read as the reverse complement.
CAAACCCACTCAATTTCAACCACTAGGATCACCTTATCTCCGTTCAAAATATTACTCACTCATTCAATCCATCAACATCTTTCATCACTTAATCCATCTAATGCATATTCAATCATCAATTCACCACACGTTTTTCTCTATCTTCATCCATTCTTAATTTGAATATGCCTCCCACTGTTACCAACACATCTGAATTTTCCCCAACCAGACTCAGGCTAATTTTAAGTGTTCCCAGTAAAGGTGATGATCCCAGTGAAGCCAATTTCATCACATGATGTCTTTTGGTACTGTTGTCCTTCTTGTTACCCCACTACAATAATCAGCTGGAGGAATTCATCAAACCCTATGGCAACACGTACTATTAATATGGAAGAGGGACGTATCAATCAATTCAGGGGAGACAAACCGTCTTTAAGTATGGGTACTACAAGGACATATACCCCAAGAGCAAGTGAAGCAATTCCTGGGAAAACAAAGGACTTTTATCTAATACACTTGCAAAGAGGACGGCATACGTCTAAACAATGCCAACTCAACCTACGAGAAACGGCGATTCTTGGTTTAAGGATAAAGTGTTGTTGGTCCAAGCTCATGCAAGTGGTCAAATTCTACATGAGGAGGGGGAATACATTGCATTTTTGGAGATTAGGAATTCCATGGAAGGTCAAGAACCACAGACTGTCCATTATCATAATGATGCTTATCAGCTATGATTTGATGAATATGACCTTATTGTGATGGAATCAACACTGTAGTTGCTTCATGGCGAATTTATCTTATTATGGTTCAGATGCTCTTGCTGAGGTACACAATCATAATAATATGAATAATAATATGCTTAATCAAGTTGTGCAGGCGATGCCGTCTTCTGAACAGTTGAATGTTATGACTCATTCAGAGACTGAAATAAATAATGATAGCAATATCATTCTTATTCTTAGTATGTGATTGAATCCTAACAGGCAGCTGTTCAAAATTCTAACACTTTTGCACAACAAGATGCACTGATATTATCTGTGATTGAACAACTGAAAACCCAAGTAGTTAATTGTACCAAGATAAATCTGGACAATAAAAGTATCAATGATACTTTAACTGCTAAGCTTGAAAGATATAAAGAACAAGTTAATGTTTTGAAAGAAGGACAAAACGTTGATTTAAGGAGTAATGATACCATATCAGATTCAAGTGCACAGTCTGTAGATGTTAGGTTCAAGAAAAGTGTCGATTATGTGGGTTTATTATATTTAGTCATTAGTCTTTATTTCGTTAAGAATAATGTAGCTTGTAATAAAGTTTATCATGCTAAAAGTACAAAATAACATAATTACCAAAGTCTAAGGACTAGAAGTGAAACATTAGAAAAATAAAAGAAGGGAAGCTTCCTTCCCTCTCCTATAAATACCCCTCTTAATCACCATTAGGGGGTGAAGCCTTGTAATAATCTTTTCCTTTTTCCCTCCATTTTATAATATTTGAAAATTAAATACTTACCTTCCTCTACTATTCTCTCCAAGCTTTAATTGATGATCATGTATGATTCAAGATAATCAAGACCTAACAAGTGGTATCAGACACCATTAGAGAATTAGAGTGATTCGATTTGTGAGTTTTTTACACGTCCGAGAACCTCATGATGCAATTCGGTGAATTCGGTTGAGGTTTTTGAGCTTTCGAGTAGTATTTTGGCAGTTATTTTGAGTATTTGCACGTTATCGAGTATTCTATTGGATTTGATTTAATGAATTCTTGTGGAGTTTGCATTTTCGGAAGTGTTTTATCATTCTCGGAAGGAGTTGTAGTAGTTTTGGATCATTTCTTTACATTTTCGGAAGTTTTTGTATCGTTATTAGTTTAGTTTCGGTAGAAAAAGTGTTGTAATAGATATATACGCATTTTCAGTTCTATCGAAAACGTATATTAGGTGCTTATTGATAAACTCGATTGCCTATCGAGTTTCATAAGTATTCATACATTTTTTGGTTTTATCGAAAAGTGTGAATCAGGATTTAGTGAGTTAATCTCGGAAATAAGCTTTCAAAGTGTTTAAAAATTACAAGTTCACAGTTGTATCGTGGATTGGGTTTTTGAAACACAAATTCGGTAATTACTAAACTCGGAAATCAAATTCGGTTCTATCGAATTTGGTGATTTAAGTGTTTTGGATTATTAAGACATCATAAATTTCTGTTCTATCGAGATTGTGGTTCTTGTTAATCCTTATAATAAGGATTTGTTCAAAATTCGGTTCGCATCGGTTTGATTAAAACATTTTATGAATAAACCAATGTTAAACGCTTTTTGATTTAGAGTATTTCCGAGTTTACTACGTTTTAAGAGTACCGAGTTTGATAGTATCTTGTCCGCGTTTAGTTCTGTCTGAGAAGTTGTATCGCGTTTCAGATACTTGTTATCTGCGAATAGTGTTCTTCGAATTTTGATAACTGTTACGAGGTTGGCAGTTTATTTCTCACAAAATCACTCATTTTCGTCTACAAAGATCCAATCTTTGATTCATTAAAAAACGACATGTCGACATCCAACATATTATCAACACCCCTCGCTGATTGCCGGTTAGGATTAGGCCTCCCATGCTTGATAAGGGGTAGTTATATAACCTGGCAAGTGATTAGACGATAGATAAACGAAAGAGAGAAAAAACTAAAGGTGGCTTAACAGTGAGCTCTTGATGAAGGTCCTTATCAGTTTCAAATGTTGGTTCCTAGTGATTCGACAGTATCAAAACTGCAAGTAGGGATTTACAAGGTGATGCGTTATTGCACTATGATGCTGAAATGGAGCTCATGAATCTAATTCTACTTTCTATTCCAAATGAAATTTACAACTCTATGGATGCTTGCACTACGGATAAGGAAATGTGGTAAAGAGTTGAACGTCTGATGAAGGGAACTGTACAAAACCAAGTTGACAGAGAAACTCGTTTTACGAACGAAATTGATCAGTTTGTTGCTGAACCAGGGGAAGCACTTGTTTCTGTCTATAACCGCTTTGCTCAGTTAATGAATGATTTGGAATGAAATAAAATGATTTTTCCAATTATCACAGTTAACACAAAGTTCTTGAATAGCTTGCAACCGGAATGGTTGAAATATGTCACCCAAGTTCGTCTTGCTAAACGTTTAACAGTGGATTTGTTTGATAATCTCTTTGATTACCTTTAGCAATTTGAAAAAGTGGTTAATGCATCACGGGCAAAGAAGTTAGAAAAGTCTCATGATCCTTTGGCTCTAGTAGCACACACAGGTTCATCTTCCAAAAATACCTCATCTTATTATGTTACACACCCTACGTCTGTGGTTGATTATGAAGATGAGTACCAGCAGGATAATGTTCAAACCAATTCTGAAGATCCCTTAGCCTCTGCAATGTTGTTACTTGCTCGATCCATTACTCAAAATTTCTCTAATCCAACAAATAATCGTCTTCGTACTTCATCCAACACCAAAAACCAAGCAATTATTCAAGGAGATAGGGTGAATATTCAAACCAGGAACTCTGGTAATACTGGAAGAAATACTAGACGTGCTTATGTTCAAGAGGAAGTTGTTGAGGGATCTAATGCTCAAAATGAGACCGAAAATGTTCAAAGGACTCTTCGAACTTCGTCTTCGGGAAATACTTCAACTGTTCAATGCTACAACTGTAGTGGAAAAGGACATTATGCTAGGAATTGTCCAAAGCTAAGAGTTTAGGATTCAAAATATTTCATGGAACAAATGTTGCTGGTAAAACAAGATGAAGCTGGAGTAATTCTTACCGATGAACAAAATGATTTTCTCTTTGCTGATGCTTCAAGGATGGAAGAAATTAAAGAACTCAGTGCAAACATATGCTTAATGGCCAGAATTCAACCAACCAATAATACTTTTGATGCTGGGCCAAGCTATGATTCTGCATTTATAAGTGAGGTACAATCTTCATCCATCAATGAGAATAAAGAACAAATGTATCCAACTCATACTAAAATTATTAACAGTACTATTGGTGATGATCAAATTAATAGCAATATTATATTTGATGAACCAAATGGACATGTTAATAGTGGCAGTGTTGAAAAAGATACACATGTTCCTGACCAATATGCGATAGAACAACTAGCTAGAAATGCATATCTGGAAGCTGAGAAACAACAATTATTTGCTCAAAAAGTCCAACAACAAAATACGACTTTGACTAATCAGCTTGAGTTGTATAAGGAAAGGGTTTGAGTTTTGGAAAACACCAATGGGGATAACAATTATCTCAACGAATTTTTTGAGGCCGATCGAAAAGCAAAACATTTTAATCAACAAGCTCAGTCTCAATTTATTCGTGGATCGAGGACTATTCATTCTGAGATCTAGGAATAAAAACGAGAGAAATTAGATTTAGCTGTCAATGATTACAAATGGACAACTAAGGAACTTCACAACGACTCATTAAGTTTTAAAAAGGACAATTGAGTGAAAATGAGGATCGTTTAGCTGACCAAATTCTAGATCTCAAGGCAACTTAAAAGAAGGTGATTTAATGTTGAAACTGGAAATTTCTTTACATGGATTGTTTTATGCTTGGGACCTCAAAGCCATTGTCGGTGTATGATCGCCAATCAAAACATGGTTTGGGGTACTCGAATCCTTATACACTCAAGCAAGCAATTTTCAATTTGGTCCAAAGTTATATCTTGCCTCTAGTTTTGAGTATTCAGAAATTCCTTTATAATGTTCAGAAATATTGAGGACATCTTGATGATGGCTTCCAAAAAGTCAACAAAAATGAAAGAAAAATATAAATGACCCAATTGTGTTGTAGGAACAAAACAGAATTGTTGGACAATTGATTACAAACAAATAAATGCTCTTTATGAAGACTTTGTTCCTCAAAAAGAGCTTTCTGTTGAGCAAAAATATTTTTCATCTTCTTTTATTCCTTCTGACAAACTAAATGCAAACTTCTTCTATCCCGGCATCAATGCCGAGGTAGTCACCTTTGTCATACCAATTGGATAAATGAACAATTTGTTTTTCAAACGTTGTCTAAGTAATTCAAAAAGAATTGATAAAGAGCACGCCTTTTTTACACATCTCCTGAAGAAATACAACTCAATTGATTTTTTGTCAAGACTCAAGTCATACCGATTGTTAAGAGTTGCAGTTCTATTTTGAATTCTTTAGAACTATTTCCAAATGGGATTATAACGAAATGAAAGAAGTTTTTGAGTCTACAGAAAGTGAACTTTGTGAAATAAAGAAGCAAAATGATTTTTTAGAAGATCAACTTGTGGAAGCATCCCTTAAGCATGAAGTAGAAATAAGTGTAAGCAAAATGATTTTTTAAAAGATCAACTTGTGGAAGCATCCCTTAAGCATGAAGTAGAAATAAGTGTGTTGTTAAATCATGAATGCGAAGATAATTCCCTACATGCTGAACTTGAACAAGTTAAAAAGAATTCCATTGAGATTCAAGAGGGTTTGCAAGCAAAGATAAAAATTCTTGAAAAAGATGTTCAAAGATGTCAAAAGCAAAGTGTTGATTTTGAATTAAAGTTACAACATGCAAAAGAAAAACATAAATGGGAGTCAACTTTAAACAATAAAAACTCACAATTCCCTCTTATTTACTCTTGGATTTTCAAGATGAGAAAACTTGAGAATGAGAACGTGTCTTTGGATTTTAAAGTGCAATCTTTGATGAAAGAACGAGACAATGTAAAAATAAAATATCAAAAGCTTTTCGATTCAATAAAAAAGACACGGTCTCAATCTCAAAAAGAAATGGATGAATTAATGCTCATGGTCTTGAGAAAACATATGCATTTGGTGATACTTCGTGCTGGAATCTCAGACTCTTTTACTTACCATTCTTGAGTAAAAGAACTAGATTGGAAACTTTTGAAAAAGGTAGTCTGTAATTCTAAGTTTGAATGGATCCAACCTGTTTTCAAATCTTCTTTGTGTCACACCGCAAAACAAACAAGTTTTTCCAAAGAAAACAGTTGTTTCAAAGACAAAAGAAAAACATGTAAGTGTCAACAAACCTGTACTTTACGACTTCACTGACAAAAACAAAGATGGGCAAATTCAAACAAAAATGTCATAGTACTGGAATGTAATAGTTTGCAACACAAGAAGTCGTAAACAACAGAAGCTAAGATGGTTTTTCTTCTACAAGAACTGATAGGCTGCATTAGTGTGTAGAATACAATGATATAGATTTACATGTCACGAACAGTATCTTAGCTTAACTTTAAGAATTGTAGGCCACAGAAAGTAGAGTTTATGTTAAGGATAAAATAAGCAAACAGTTAATACTCTGCACATGTTATCTCAAACAAAGCGAATGTAATGATGTTAATGTTGCAAACGCTGATAAAGCAAAAAATTGTTATGTGTTTTTCGTGTATCATAATTGTGCTCTTATTCATGTCTGATAATTGTCTTGCGACTATACAATTAAATGTGCGATTCGCTTGTTCATAGAGACTTATCACTAATTCTAGAAAACACCAAGATCTTCAAACACTACTAATGTAGTTCTTAAGACTAGGTTTTCTGAGAAGTTGACACAATCTAAGTCTTTAGCTATACTCTTTGTCGTTCTCTAAACTAAGATTGATGTATGAGTTTTGGGGGGCCCTCATAAAGCTAAAACATAAGGTCTCTAGTGCTTTAAGACAAAGAACAAAATTTTGAAAGATAACTTTTTCTAAATATAATGAAGAACAAAATGTGCACAAGTCGAATTTGGCAAAAGTGGTTTGTATCACAACCATAAGGTTGTAGGGTCTCCGTTAACATAATCTGATTGTTCATAATAGTCGTTCATATGATGACACTTCAGGTTCTATTAAGAAATGGGTAGTCTAAATTGCCCCTTGTCCATGTGTGGTTCTTGTATGTTGTAAGGAGGTCAGAGTCGTTTGTGGATTGTTGACCGTGGGTTGTTCTAAAGAATATGACGGCGGTGATCGATCACTGCTGAGAAATTTCATTGGATAGGAAATTCATAAGGCCCCCCACCGTTTGCTTTGGGAAATGATAATTTTGTGCACTCACAGATCTATGGCGATTATGTACATGGCAATATCATTATTTGTCATGTCTATTATGTTGAAGGTCCTTGAGGCATATCTCTTTAGTGTTGGGGAAATTTTATGATGGTGATTTAGAAGTGGCTTTTTACGTTCCAAGAATGTTTCGTGCGAAATCTGGAAGGAGAAGATGATTTGCTCCCTGGGGTGTGAAATCTAATTTGTATACTTATCTCCATTTCTGACATGGTGCTTCTTTCTGCCTGTTTGTCTGATGTCAAAACAACTTTCAATATATTGGTCATGGTTTTATGGCAGTGACTCCAACTTCTTACTTAAGACTATGTTATTTAATGTTTATTATGTATAAGGGCCAAGATGTAAAAAGCCCAAATAGAAAGCCCTAAAAGGCAAATCCTCGTCTTAGTCAAAATTAGGTTAGCTTCTCCATTTTATTTTTCATCCTAAGGGTTTGTAGCAACATTTTTTCTTTCAATCAAATGTTCTTTAATGTTTAATCTTTCATTGCCATTGATCTTGTGATTCATCCATGGAATGATCTAGGGATCCTACATTCTCGATATACATGGGTTTACTTTCTTCATTCGAAAGACGAAACTCCAGAGATTATAATGAAATTCATTGCTCAAGCTCAATTGAATTATAAAGCCAAAGTTTGCAAGATTCATACTGACAATAGTACTGAATTCAAAAATGCAACTCTTAAAGCTCATTATGAAAAGTAGACATCATGCAACAATTTTCAATCGCTCGTACACCTCAGCAAAATGGAGTGGTTGAAAGACGTAATTATACTCTTGTTGAGGCTGCTAGAACAATGCTTATCTTTTCTCGATTACCTGAATTTCTTTGGGCTAAAGCGGTGGCTACAGCTTATTTTACTCAAAATCAATCAATCATTCATACATGACATAACAAAACACCTTATGAGATATTACGCGGATGAAATCCGAATGTTGAGTATTTTCATGTGTTTAGCTCATTGTGTTATCCAACAAATGACTGAGATGATTTTGGAAAAATGAAACCAAAAGCAGACATTGGGATTTTTATTGGTTATTTGGAAACATCAAGAGGGTTTCGAATCTATAACCAACGCACCAAAAAGATTATGGAAACCATTCATGTCAAGTTTGACGAGCTTATAGCTATGGCTTCTGAACATGATTGTTTAGAACCCGTGCTCCAACGATTCAATAATAATACTTCATCCGCAGACACAATGAATACTCCATCCAAAGAAGATTTGGAAAATTTGTTCTGTCTAATGTTTGAAGAATATTTTGAGAAAAGGTCTTTTGATACACCCATCAATTCCACTGCACAACCAACTCAATTTCATAAAGACTCACCTTCCACATCCTCAATCATTGTTGACAAACATAAAGCTCCACCCATTGAAACTACATCTGACGAAAAAACTTCTCTAATTTCTTTGACAAACGCTGATGAAGTCAATCAAGAAGCATCTGCTGATTTTAATGGCGACTTGGATTTTGTTCCATATAATGCTTCAAGTCATGAGGAAATTGAATCCTCTACGGCTGCTCTAGAACCATTAAATGTGCAGAATTTCCACCAAGTACAACCCTTAACTCACATTTAGATAAAAGATCATCCTCTAAACCAAGTTATTGGTGACCTATCCAAACCTGTAATGACTCGTCAAAGGCTTCAAACAGATTCTGAGGTTTGAATGTATGCATTAACCGTCAGCACTATCAAACTAAAGAATATCAAAGAAGCTATGATAGATCATAGTTGGATTGAGTCCATGCAAGATTAGTTGAATCAATTTGAGAGACTACAAGTTTGGGAACTCGTTCCACGTCTAGAAGGAAAGAATATTATTGCTCTCAAATAGCTCTGGAAGAATAAGTATGATGCTGAAAATATTGTGGTTCAAAACAAAACTCGTCTTATGGCAAAAGGATACAGGTAGGAAGAAGGAATTGATTTTGAAGAGTCATTTGCTCCTGTTGCTCACCTTGAGGCCGTTCGGATGTTTATTGCTTATGCTGCTCATAAGAATATCACCATCTTCCAAATGACATCAAAACGGATTTTCTTAATGGTCCATTGAAAGAGGAGGTTTATGTCAGCCAACTTGAAGGGTTTATTGATCCAGAATTCCCAAATCACGTCTACAAGTTTTGAAAAAGCTTTATACGTCTTAAGCAAGCACCTCATGCATGTATGACAAATTAATCTCTTCCTAATTGAACCATGGAAAATACTTAAAGTATTGTTGATCCGCGACATTGTTTCACATGACGTCACGGGGAAGACATATTACTTGTTCAAGTATATGTTGATGATATTATTTTTGGATCAACAAATCTAGATTTTTCAAAACATTTTGCAAATCTAATGTAAAATAATTTTGAAATGTCAATGATGGGTAAACTAAAGTTCTTTCTTAGACTTCAAGTTCATCAATCTCCCCGTGGCATATTCATAAGTCAGTCACAATATGCTATTGAGTTGTTAAAGAAACATGGTCTAGATGAGTGCGTCTCAATGAGCACACCTATGGCAACTGAGAGACTGAATGCTGATTTACAAGGCACTCCTACCGATCAAACGACTTATCGTCATATGATAGGAGGGCTAATGTACCTAACAGCCAGTCGGCCAAACATTGCTTATGCTACTTTTGTATGTGCTCGCTATCAAGTACGTCCTACGTTTAAACACTTCAAAGAGGTTAAACGGATCTTTTGATACCTAAGACAGTCTTACAACATGGGACTATGGTATCCGAAAGATTCCGGATTTAAACTAATTGAATATTCAGATGCGGACCATGCAGGATGTAAAGATGACTGTAAAAGCACATCAGGAGGATTGCAATTTCTAGGTGAAAAGCTCATGAGCTAGAGTTCAAAGAAACCAAATTGTACGGGATGTTCTACTGCTGAGGCTGAATATGTTTCCTTGTCTGCCTGCTGTGCACAATTTATTTGGATGCGTACACAACTGCTAGACTATGGATACAAGGACAACCGGATTTTGATGTATTGTGATTCCAAGAGTGCCATTGCTATCTCATGTAATCCGGTTCAACATTCAAAGATAAAGCACATAGACATTCAATATCATTTTATTAAGGAACATGTTAAGAAGGGTACTGTGGAACTTTACTTTATCGGCACAGAATACCAACTTGCGAATCCTATTTACTAAAGCTCTTCCTAAAGAACGCTTTGAGTATTTGGTTCATCGGATTGGTATGAGATGAATGACTCCAACTCAGTTGGAATGTCTAACAAAGTTATCTTCTTGAAAAGATCATACATCGAAAACATGTAAATAAATTTTCCAAAAACAAAAGAAAAATTGCAAAACTTCAAAATCACAAAAATATTTGTCATATTAAAAAAAAAATAAAAAAAACATAATTTAAAGATCACATGATCAGATTTATGACTCCTAATTTTTATAAAAAGCTTTCAATTGAAATTTTGGGATCATAATCTGAGGGGGAGTAATTGACAAATTTCATTCATATACATCATTTCGGGATTGAAATAAAACAATGATCTCTCAAATAAAATAAATTGACTTTGAAAAATGATATATTTTCGAGGGGGAGTTTTTATTTTAGAAATTTAAATTAGACTTTGAAAAACAAAAATCTTCATTTTTCGGACTAGGTGTTTAGCATGATTTCATTCCAAGGGGGAGTTTATGATAATATTGGTCAAATTTTGAAAAGTCATCATTACTCGAGGGGGAGTTTTTGAAAATTTCAAATCAACATTCGGAAAATAAATGAGTTAAATTGAAAAAGGAAAACTACAGGGGCTGAAACTGTCATTACTCAAACTTTGATATCCAGTCACTATAAAAGGGAGAAAACCTTTTCTTTTTAATTTTTTATTCACTGAGTCCATTACCGAGTTTGAGAAGAAAATACAAGAATGTTTTTTGAAGCTCATTACAGCGATCACTACTTTCTTTTTATCTCAAACGTAAGTTGTTATGTGTTTTAATTCAGATCTAACATGTTTTGAATTATCGAGTTTAAACTCGGTAAGAATCATAGATTATCGAGTTTGAGACTTATTGAATTTTTGATAAAAGCTTATGATCAAAGATGATAAAAATGAATGATTGTGTGGAGTCAACTAAACCATAGCTGAGAAAACATCCAGCAATATTAATTCGATGCTGAAATTGAAACTCGGAAAAGATTGATGTTTATTATCGAGTTTGCTTTGATTGTATTGTTTTTGGCGTTTAATAAAACTTAAATGGATCGAGTTTGGTTTTTAATCAGTCAAATGGATTTACCTTTCATCTCTATTGTCTAACTCAGTAAAAGTCAAAACGTCAAACTCGGTAAAGTCAATAAGTCTAAATTTAATAAAGACAAAAAGACAAAATTAGTAACAATGAGATTTGTAGATAAGTAAATGCTTTTGATGATTTGTAGATCCCAATTCAATATAGATCTTTCTAGCCTGTTAAGGGTTGTAGCCAATATGGATAGTTCCACACAAACTACAGGAGAAACAATGACTATGAACACTATAAGTTATGCAGAAACTAACTTATAATGCTAAGAAGAACAATGAATATTAATAACTAAACTTTTATATTGATCTGCCAAAACGATTACAGATTACTAACTATGAGATTGATTTTTTGTGAGAGATGTATATTCTT
>BQNB010102618.1:0-22249 GCA_026074375.1 Tanacetum coccineum | reverse complement strand
AATCCTTAGCAATTTATATGATACAGCCGTGGCAGAGAACGACGAAGCAAAAATTGACCCAAAGCTTCGCTTATGGCAGCGAAATTACATTCCCGCCACCAGCTAATAGCGATGGAACAGAAGGTCCGCTCGTCATAGAAGCAGAAATTGGTGGACACATGATCCACCGCATGTACATAGACAGAGGTTCCTCTACAGAAATACTTTACGAACACTGCTTCAACCAGCTCCAACCGGAAATCAAAAGCCAGATGGTCCCGGCAAGGATGTCGTTAACCGGTTTTGGTGGAGAAACTATATGATCGCTGGGACAACTTAGGATTTGGTAACAATTAGAGACGTAACTCATTGTACAAAAGCGTGGATAGATTTCATGATCGTTAGATCAGTTTCACCATACAATGGTATCATTGGGCGACCGGGCATAAGAGAAATCCAGGCGGTGCCATCCATAGCCCACGAAATGCTTAAGTTTCCTGCGGACGGAGGAATAGTGACTATCCGTAGCACTATCCTGATACCTGCCGAGTGCGCCACGGTGATTACATCACTCAAAGAGATACCCAAAGAGGCAGGAGTCCGTCGTGAAAATCTTAAAGTAGCCATACATCCGAATTTCCCTGATCAAGAAGTGGCAATTGGAGGGACGTTGTCCTTAGAAGGACGTACGAAACTAAGCACACTCTTGAAGAAAAAACTGGATATATTCGCGTGGCAGCCATCAGACATGACAGGAGTACCACGATCAATAGCTAAACATCGGATCAATATCCGGGAAGGATACTCCCGGTTGAATAGAAGAAAAGGGGTCAGGCCCCCTCGGATCGCGCCGATGCTATCCCAAGCGGGAAAGTACAAAAACTAGTAGATGCAGGAATCATGAGAGAAGTATATTACCACGACTGGTTGTCCAATCCAGTCATGGTTAAAAAGCATGACGGTAGTTGGCGGATGTATGTAGATTTTACGGACTTAAACAAGGACTGTCCGCAGGATTGTTACCCCCTTCCAGAAATTGACTGGAAAATCGAGTCTCTCTACGGCTACCCATTTAAGTGCTTCTTGGACGCTTACAAAGGATACCATCAGATACATATGGCAGAGTCAGATGAAGATAAAACGACTTTCCACACCAGCCAAGGAGTGTATTGTTACACAAAAATGCCTTTTGGTCTAAAGAACGTTGGTGCCACGTACCAGCGGCTAGTAGACAAAGCCTTTTAGTCAGGTTGGTCGGAACATGGAAGTGTATGTCGATGACCTGGTCATTAAGAGTCACACAGAGTCAGAAATGTTAAGAGACATTGACGAAACATTTCGCACGTTACGAAAAATAAACATGAAGCTTAACCCCCAAAAATGTATGTTCGGGGCAGTGGAAGGAATGTTCTTGGGGTACACGATTACCCAGAAGGGATAAAACTATGTCCTGACAAAACAGAAGCTGTACTACAACTTTCGTCCCCACGGACAATCAAAGAGGTCTAGAGCCTCAACGGGAAGTTGGCTAGTTTAAATAGATTCCTTTCTAAATCAGCAGAAAAGTCCTTGCCGCTATTTAAAACCTTAAAGAAGTGCATCAAAAAAAGCGACTTCCATTGGACACCAGAAGAGGAGCAAACCTTCAAGCAACTAAAATGGCATTTGTCCGAGCTACCCCTGCTGGTAGCACCCAAACCAAAGGAAGAATTAATTATATACCTATCTGCCTCCTATGGAATAGTCAGTGCGGTCTTGATGACTGAAAGGGGCACGGTTCAGACACCAGTCTACTTTACCGCCACGCATTGCAGGGCCCAGAGCTAAACTATACTCCAATGGAAAAGCTAGTCCTGTCACTAGTTTTTGCTGCCAAGAGGCTGCGGAGGTATTTCCAAGCGCATCCCATTGCAGTTATTACTGACCAACCAATTAAACAGATAATTTCACGTCCCGACGTGGCAGGAAGGTTACAAAAATGGAGCGTCATGCTGGGAGAACACAATATCACATACCGTCCAAGGACGTCGGTGAAAGGACAGATACTGGCAGACTTCCTCGTAGAGAAGCCGGATGAAAATCCGCCAGATACATCAGCTGTGGAAACCCCGCCGGAGCCGTGGACACTATTCACAGATGGATCGTCATGTGTAGATGGATCAGGCGCGGGTCTAATACTGACCAACCCGGAGGGGGCGGAATTCACATACGCGCTACGGTTTTAGTTTACCGCTTCGAACAATGAGGCAGAATATGAGGCACTGATAGCTGGCCTTCGGATAGCGGCGCAGATGGGCGTGCGCAATATACAAGTAAGTGTAGACTCTAAGTTGGTAGCAAACCAAGTCCTGGGGACGTACGTTGCCAAAGAAGAGAATATGATCAAATACCTAGAGAAGGTCAAAAGCTTGGTCAGCGGCTTCGCTAATTTTTCCATAAGCCAAATACCGCGCAGTAAAAACAAGAAAGCAGATGCCCTGAGCAAAATCGCGTCAACCAGCTTTGCGCACTTATCCAAACAAGTCTTGGTCGAGGTACTTACAGAAAAATCAATACAAGAGAAGGAGGTGACGACTGTGGTAGAGGAAGAAGGGACAACATGGATGACCCCGATTGTGGAGTACCTGAAAGATGGGACTCTTCCTGGTGATAGAAAGGAGGCAAGCAAACTCCGCATAAAAGCCAGACAATACGAATTGATGGAAGGGATTCTCTACAGGCGGTCATTCTTAAAGCCGTGGTTAAGGTGCGTCGGACCACTTCAAGCGAACTACGTGATCCGTGAAATTCATGAGGGGTCGTGCAGTATGCACGCAGGACCGCGGTCATTGGCCGACCATGCACCGGGACGCAAGAGATATGATACGTACGTGCAACGATTGTCAAATACATCGCCCCGTGCCAAGAAACCCTCAGCAACCGCTAACCCCGATCACGGCTCCGTGGCCGTTCTACAAATGGGGAATTGATATAGCCGGTCCTTTCCCGGAAGGACCGGGTAAGGTCAAGTTTTTGATAGTCGTTTCTATAGTCGCCATGGATTATTTCACAAAATGGATAGAAGTGAAATCCGTGGCAACGATCACAGGAAATCAGGTGAAAAAGTTCATATGGGACAACATTGTATGCCGCTTCTGTCTCCCAGGAGAAATAATATCGGATAACGACAAACAATTAGTGACAACCCATTTAAAGATTGGTGTGATAAATTGAACATCACGCAACGATTCGCCTCAGTAAAACACCCATAGTCTAATGGACTTGTGGAAAGGGCAAACTGAAGTCTGGGAGAAGGGATCAAGGCACGTCTGGGCGAAGGAAACAAGAATTGGCTAGAAAAACTTCCTCATGTCCTTTGGGCTCACCGCACGATGATTAAGTCCAGTCATGGGGACACCCCCTTCTCCTTGACCTACAGTATGGAAGCCGTCATACCCGCTGAAATTGGAATGCCAACTTATCGCACCACGATGGTTGACGTTGTACATAATGACGAGGAGCTGCAGCTAAATTTAGATTTACTGGAAGAAAAGCAAGAGTGCGCAGCAATCTGCGAGGCTAAGGCCAAAATGAAGATGACAAAGTATTACAATGCTAGGGTCCGTGATGTTGATTTTAGACCTAGAGACTTTGTTTATCGTAGCAATGACGCAAGTCATGCTGCGGCCGGAGGAAAACTCAGACCAAAGTGGGAAGGACCTTATGAAGTCACGGAAGCGCTAGGAGACATAGCATATAAGTTACAGACTATGGACAGCACGGATCTCTCGCGAACATGGAATATCGCTAACCTGAACAAATGCTACCTCTAGGTTGCGACATATGCATGGACGAACCTCGTTGTCATTAGGACCCCTAATAAAGTCATCCATGTATTATTTCTTTTTTAACTTTTTTGGCTTTAGGATATTAATAAAATTCCGCAGGGTCTAGCTAGCCCTGCGACCTTTTTCCATGAAAAACTGTCATTCTCATTCTCTCTTTTCCTTATTTATTATTATTTGTCATTCCACGAATACATGCACAATATTGTGACTATCTCCGGATGTTTATAGGATAAGTACCCTAATAATTGCTTGCCGCGTAAGAGGGTTGCAACCCCAGCGATATCTTGTGTTATTGATCTATGAAGTAACGCCCTTAGATATTCAACATTCCACTGCTACCCAGATTTGGAGGTGTTACAAAAAGCGCCATGTATATACATCAAAGATAAGTCATTCACTTACAAAAAATTGTTACCCATGGACATCCGTGGAAATATTACAAACCAAAAAATCGTCTAAGTACCACAGGCGGTACTACGGCTCAAGGCCAATTCAAATTATACATAGAAGGCAGAGACTTGGATCTAATAAGTTTAGGAGACGCATCGTCTTCTGATAGCTCAGTCTGGGTAGCCGCATCCTCCAGTAGGATTTGAAGACCTTGAGGAATAACAGTCGGCACGGATACAGGAACACCATCCGACCTGGCGTGATGGGCAGAACCAACTCCGTGAGTTCGACAGACAATCCGGCACTTCCTTTTCTTCTCTGCACGGCTTATATTTGCGGCAACGGTATCCTCTAAGAGCATATCCTCTTTAACAGCCCAAGGGTTTTTTGGGTCACGTACCTCCGGATACACAGGTATCTTAAGCTGAGAGGAACTGGGGCGAAGGTCACGGATGAATGGTGGAGCGTCCTCTCCAGTATCGCTTTCCAAGTATAAGGATGCCATAAGTAAGTCTATGGGCGCATCCTTCAACTGCTCCAGCTGATCAACTAAAGGGTACTTCATATCCCTCAAGGCAGTAAGGGCTGCGATGTACCTCCCCTCGGCCTCAGGATCATATGCCTCAAGGGCCGCTAAGTCCAACTTCGAATCCCTATAATGGGTATAGTACGGACCGGCCTGACCGTTTCTTTTAACAAGTTTGGGGCCCACCTGTCCCATCACTTAGCTGTTTTTGCCGTTTCTCAGTTCATGGGCCTCGCTTTTACGCTATGGGGTCCCACGTACGTTTTTGACGGTTCTAGATATGGAAAGGCTCAGATATTTAGTCTAGCACAATGTGACCGCGATCCCGACCACGACCACGTCTCCTAGGGGGACATGATGACGTATAGTACGGACCGGCCCGACCCATTTATACTATTATGGGCTTTGTAGCTGCTAATGGTTCGCGGCTACTGGCACGCTGTCCGTGGCCGCGGTATCTTCACAAGTTATCTTTAAGCAAGAATAACCTAACTAAATAAGAGATATGCTTTACTTATTTAAATTAACTAGGATAACTTCGAATCCCTATAATATCGGTCGTATCTTGGGCCGCAATTCATGGAAACCCTTAGGGTTATTTAGCTTATAAAAGGGGTGCAATTTCACCTCTGTTTCCACAACTTTGAGGGATTTGACTTCTGTGTCTAACCTTTTTATCTCTTCTTCCCTTGCCTTTGTTCATGTCAACCTCGGCTTTCTTCATGTCAACCTCGGCCTCTAGCAGGGTCTTAAGGTTTTGCGCTTGATTACGGAGGCCATGCACCTCTGTTTCCACAACTTTAAGGGATTTGACTTTTGTGTCCAACCTTTTTATCTCTTTTCCTTGCTGGATTCTTGCTCCGTTTGGCTATCTTTTCCTATGGCTCTCTTTTTGATAGTCTCACCTTTCAATCAAGCCGCATCCTTAGTTGAGAACCATCGCCACTTGCACGCACCAGATTTATTTATACTGGCTAAGAAAATCATCGCTTGGGAAAGTGGCGCTACTTTTGAGAAATTATCCCGGCGCAGTACAATATAGATCCAATCCACATCCCTGCTTGCATCTTGAGGTCTGTTTCAACAGGCAGCTGTTAGTGACACCCTCTCAGCTGATAAATACCAATCTGACAAACCTAATGATAGAGGTAAAGGAAGAAGACTTCTCAGACTCTGGATCCCCTGCGATAGACGCTCCCTTGGAAGATATGTAATAATAAAAACAGGGATACACGGTTTGTTAGCATACAAAAAAAACAAAGGGAAATCACGGAACGCATTACTTACTGGGCAATATCCTGCTCAGGGACGGACTGCGGCTTCGAATAAGACAACGGATCTGGATCACTAACATCAGCAGGAATATCCTGCGGACTAAGTAGGTTTAGAGGATGGGTGCCCGCTCCAACCCTATTGATGCAAGGGATTTTCCTCCAGTAGTACTCTGTGTGGGACCAGACGCATGATCCCTCCTTAGCACCTTGGGCGGCGCATTCACCTCCACCTCTTCATTGCCTCTTTTGCAGCGAAGTTGCTTTCGCCTTTTGTTGACAACTGGCTCTACCGAGGCCATTCCTCCCCCACACGGCCTCTTCAGCAATAACCCTCGTGGTCATTGCAGTCTCCTCTGGGGGTTCCTCGTGTGTCATGTCATCCTGGGTCCACCTCCGCTTTTTTTTTTTTTTGTTATACCGTTCTTCTCAGTACTGCTGGGGCAGGGTTTTCTTATCAAAGTCACAGGGCGAGACCTATCAACGGTCGATGGTGTCCCTGAAGATCCTGATGCCACGCTCGGATCTTTCATCTCTATTACCCGGTTTGCGGTGACAGTTAACAGCGACACCTCGTGAGTGGCACGTGGCCGAATCCCAGTCTTTACTTTGGAGGGGTTGGGGGTACTGATTAGGTTGAACAGGTCCATCTTTGCAAACACAACGGAATCATTAAAATCTGGCGATACTTACATAAGAGTTATAGATCACTTATAAAAACACCCACCCCGGCCATCGTCATAAAGGAAGGTTGGGTACTCATCATCCCCAAGAAGGTAGTTTCGACTCAACCCCACTAAGCATAAGAGGGCTTCCGGCTGTTTTTAGATAGGAGTGCGGCGTGTGTTCAACATGGTTACATTAGCCGCGAGATAGGAATCTACTGTTGGCATTTCATCCTTAGGGGCACTTACGCGCCAGTCCACGACGGTGGGAAACACTATCTCGTCCACCCAGAAGAAGCGATTATTCCAATTTTTCAAGGAATCCAAGGGCTTTGTGTAACATTGTTAATAAATGACATCCAACCAGAGTTATAAGAAGGAACATAAAAGACACGGAATAAAGCCAGCGTGGGAGCTATGTTTAGAACACGACATGCGATCTCAAAATGGCTCACTTTGGCCGCACCGATTACCGACAGTTGTGAGATGTGAATTTGGTAATACCCTAGAATATCAAAAATGAATTGTGAAATTGGGATGCGGAAATTTGCGAACTCAAAGAATTTGGTATACATGCCGACTTCACGCACATTTTTTTATAATAATCAACATCATCGATGATTTATCCGTCCGAGCTTGAACGAAATTCATCATCCAAACACTCATAAACAACACATCAGAATGAAACCTAACAATTTCATCTACCTGCTTTGCACCTATTTTATATCATTAACATTACACATCTAACAAATTAGCAAACCTTAACAATAGTCGGTCAAAATTTAGGGAACTAACATATTGTAATAGTGTTACAAAATTAGGTCAAAAGTGAACAAATTAGGGCAAAAAGCGAACAAAAAATTAGGGAAAATAGATATACCGCAGAGTAGGAGTCGTGCGACTGATGAACCGAAGCAAAATTGGGGAAAAATAAGTGAAAGGGGAGTTCTACTTTTAGAGGGAAAAATAAGGAAAGGCGGTGGGTTTTGAAACCGTTTGGTATTACTTTATGTTTAATCAAATTAGTATCATGGGCCGAGCAAATCGAATTGAACCGACAAACCGAGCCCAACCGATCGAAATCAAACCGGTCATTTCGTTTTGGTTTCGGTTTTGTATATATTTATGGTTTTCGGTTTCGACTTTACTCGGTTCGGGTTAAAACCAAGAAACATACGCCTAAACTATCTATTCGGTTCGGTTTTGCTCGGTTCACTTCAGTTCGGTTTTCGGTTCATGTTGTCCTCAAAAGTTAGTTTTCGGTTTTGAACCGATGCTCACCCATACCCCTAATCTGATTCTAATATCTTCTTAACTTTTTTTATTTTCCATTTTTAATTTTTATAATTTTTTTATAGAACTATGAAACGAAAAGTGCAGAACAAAAAATATAAAGTTTGTCAAGTGAAAGATATTAAACTGTTAAATAATACGGAACATAAACTTAATGTTAACGGGAGGGTAAAGAGGTGGAGGCTTTGAAAGTGTACTTTTTGTGGGCTAGAGGGTATTTATAACACAACTATATTTAATAAAATTCATTGGGTAGCGTTAGTTCACTAGTTGTAGTTAGGGGTGTCAAAAAAGCCGACTCGTCCCGAACCTGACCCGACTCGAACCCGACCCGAGCCTATTCGGGTCGGGTCACTCGGGTCAAAAATCTTATTCGGGTCATTCGGGTCAACCCGAATGACCCGAGTTCTAAATAGGGTCGGGTCTCGGGTTGAAATGTTTTGGCTAACTCGGGTTCGGGATTGACCCGAATAAATTTTTTTTTAATTTTTTTCAATATAAATTAATAGATTTTCTATTTTTAAAAGTAAAAAAAAAGTTTTTTTTTGTCATTTTACTCAAATTCGGGTTGACCCGAACCCGAATTGACCCGACCCGATTGACCCGAACCCGAGTTTTAAACAAGGTCGGGTTCGGGTATGATTTTTTGAGCTTTGACCCGACCCGATTGACCCGAACCCGACCGACCCGACCCGATTCACACCCCTAGTTGTAGTAACTAGGTGTAATTATTAAGGAGGTGTTTGACATTGCGTTCGGAAGCAAATGCAATAATCTAAATGCAAGTGTTTGGATAAGAAACATGAAAAATCACTTATTTGCAATTGTTATCCATCAAAACGCCAGTGTGAAAAAGCAAGTGCTTTTTCAAAAACACAATTCATCCTTAAACGCAAAAGTACATAACTACCCTATGGCTTTCTTGGTTAAACTGAATTGATAGATTAAATAAAAAAGTTTCTTACATGTGTATGCGTGTTCTTCACATATTCGACTTATGATACAAGTGCATGGTTAACGATGGTGAAGAGATGAAACTGACAGCGATGAGTTTTTTATAATTTTAGTTGTAGGTTTTAGGAAAGTGAAAAGTGGGTGGATGGCGTTTATCTCAAATAAAATGTTTTTTTCAAAAGTAGCTTAGGTTGAGAAAGACAACAGTTGCCCATAAAAGTACAAGAGGGTGTCCAAAAATTGTGTACTTTAATATTAAAAAACGTCACGCGTCAAATTCTGCACGCAGGTTGTCTAGATATCAAGTTGCCCTGGGTTATTTTATGAAATAATGTTTTTTGGGTTAGGATTGCATTTCATTTTTTTTTTTGCTACAAATGGAATTTTTCCTATTTTTATAAGTAGCTCATGCATAGCAATGGAATTTTATAGCGACAGACAGTTGTAGTGATAAAAAAATTTATGGGTTATAAACGACGAAAAATGATAAAAGTTTGAGGATTTTGGATTTAACATAATGTTTTCCCGGTTCGACCCGGCCGGTTTAACTGGTTGAACCGTTTCCGGTCGAAAAAAAACCGGTTTTTATATTTTTTTTGAAACCCGGTTTGACCCGGTGGAAGACCGGGTTGACCCGGTGGTCGAACCAGTTAAACCGATAACCCGGTGACGTATATGATTAAACATTCAGTTTTTTTATTGATTAAACATTGATTAGTTTCCAAATATAAAATTCAGTTTTCACTTTTTCACTTTAAAGATTTATTTCTTTTTCCTTTATATATTAGTATATAGATACGTATATCAAGTTTTATAAATAAATAAAAAAGTTACGTATATGTTTTTACCTGCAAATATATCATAGATAATAATGTCAAAGTTATAAATATTGTGAGTCGTGGCTTTGCGGCATGGTCAAGCCTCACGTTTTACGAGTCATTACGTTTTTTAAGGCGTGACTTAAAGTGACACAAAATATGAAAATATTCATAAATTTATATATTTATATCATATTTCAAATATATTGAGTTTATAAAAAGTGTCATAGGAATAAAGTCAAGAAACTATTTTTGCATATAATCTTTTGAGTTAAGTACATTTTTTGTCCTTGTGGTTTGGTGCGATTTCACTTTTGGTCCAAAATTCAAAAAAGGTTCACTTTTGGTCCAAAAACATAGTTTCGGTCCATTTTTAGTCCAATCCCGTGAAATTGGACTAAAAGTGGACTAAAACTGTGTCTTTTGGACCAAAAGTGTAACGAAACTATGTATTTTGGACCGAAAGTGGAACGAAACTATGTGTTTTGGACCAAAATCAAACCTTTTTTGAATTTTGGACCAAAAGTGATAAAACGCACCAAACCACCAGGACTAAAAATGTACTTAACTCTAATATTTTTCATTTCTATATAGAAATACGATTTTTATCGAAATTGAATTCAAAAAAGCTTACACGCATCACGCTTTATCCCGTCTTATCACATGTTTCCACTCCTCATCTCAAGTCAAGCCTTAAGCATAAGCCTTGGTTTATTGCGTAGCGTGGAGGTCACGCCTCGCGCCTTTGCGAGGCCTTAGCGACATCATGACGCACCTTTTAGAACCATAAATAATATAGATATCTTTTTTAGTCATTTTACATATTAAGTTATAAATAATCTGATAAGCCAAACACATTAAAAACTGATTATTTGATTATTGTGTTATCAAACAGCATAATCAAATCCAAACACTATATTTTAGAGTCACGTTTTGTAAAAACCGATTATTTATTTGACTATCCGTTTTTAAAACACACAATCTATTTTAAATTCACAATCCCAAACACCCCCTAAAGGGGTTGATAAACGGTCTGACCCGGACAAAAATTATTATGTGAAACGGCTTCTTTTATAAATATTGTGAGATGGTTAAAATTTTTGTTTTAAAAAGAAGAAAAAAATGGTTTTTAATTTTGGGTTATCTATGATATACAAATACACGCACGTTTTGTACACAAGATTTATCAGAAGATTATACTTTAAAAAAAAAAAGATAAGCTACTTAAATTATAAGTTTTGTTTGGCAGTTGAAACTTATAAGAAAATTAATCTTTTATAAATTTTTAAAATAAAATGATACTACAAGTAGCTTATAATAATAATCTACTTTTTTAGCTCTCGCTTTATCTCCGGTTTCAACAATCATTACTTTCGTCAAACATAGCCCTAGATCGGTTATAGCAAGCTTTGGGTATCTTTAACAACGTGAGTATTGGAGACTTTATTTAATAGTAGTATAGTATTGACTGTATTGTATACTTTTTTTGAAAAGCAATTTATTCTAACCAACAAAACCAAATACAAACTAAGTCATCCACTATATTAACAAGAATAAGTATAGTGAATTCACGAAGAAAACAAAAATAGAAACAAAAAAAAAAAACTAAATACAAACTAGATGATAGAAACAGTATCAATAGCGATAAAAATAACTATCACAAGGACAACCTCCGACAGTCAAATCAACCTCGCACGTCACTGGCCACCATTTCCGCCACCTCCATGTCCTTACTTGCTTCACATGAAATCGAGATCACGGAATGGAACAATTTTCACCCACAAATAAACACACACACACACATGTAAACTCTAATCTAGTGAACACTCAGAGGAAGCTTCAACGATCAACAAACTGAAATAGTTAACTCACTTTCCTCTGACGAACAGTTTATAATTCCACTTTTTCTTACATTCCTCTAAAAGCCCAGCCCCTAAAGGCTAAAGAAACATCCCAAAAAACTATAATTCGGACAAACACAAATGAATATCCAAAGAAATTGTGTAGTGTTCTTAAAAAGGCAACGGTGGTAAATTTGTCAGAATGTATACTTTTACAAATCCATGAACCAAACCCTTTTGCAGTTTATAATCACAAGGAGATACGTGTACAGGTAGTAAACGCACATATAACAGTTCCGACTGAGCATAAGGATAAAGAATACTTTCGTCAACAAGAACCCAAATATTGCAATCACAAGGCGAATATAAACAAACCAAAATGAAACGATTACTTGTTAAAAGTAGATGAGCCATATTTGAGATACAAGCACTACGAGTCAAGTGTACAACAGTCTAAGTTACCACTTCTAATAAACGTTCTTTGCTCATCATGAACACAGTCAGATACAAATGATAGAAACAAAATTCCATAGATGCCAGGTCACTTTACTGCTTCTACCTTCATGTTTAGAACCTGAAATGCAGGCTAATCAGTCAACTTAGCACATAGTGACTTCATAACAAGTATACACATTTGTAGCAAACTTATAAGCCTCGTATAATTCTTAAATACTAGTCTACTAACAAGTTTTGACCGTGGTTATAAATCTGAGCACACCCTATTTCCTTGAGATACACGGGTTTGGAATGATTGCATACCACACATGAACCAAAGCAATGATAATAAGCTTTCTGCAATATGTAGGGTATTTATGTTTGATTTTTACACTTCCACAAATTCTGGTCCCACAAACCAAAGACCCTTAAGGGTTCTAAAGTGAAAAGGGGATACATTCGCAGCTGAGAAAGCAAATATAATAATTCAAATCGACAAGGATGATGAGGTTTATTAGTAATGTGCATCTTAATAGCGCCAAAACAGCTTATAAATTATGAGTCGTGACAAAGGACTTGAAGCATCAACAGTATAGCAAAGCCATTAGAGTATACCAACAATATAATCTTTTGCAGCGACATTAAAACATAACATATTAAAATCATACCAGAATTAGAATCACACACGAGTAAAAGATGCAATGAACGGAAAACTTTCACGAGGGCTAGTTGATTCCAAATCAAAGAGCGTGTGAACGGTCTCTAGCACAATCTTGTATTGTAACACCTTTTCATATGATTTAAAGACCATAAAAGAATCCTCTTCTCTTTCACCCAAAACGATACACCAAAAACTTGAACGAATCCACCAGTTTCGAGGAAATGGCATCATAATGTCATCAAGGTTAACAAGGTACTTCATTGACCATTCAGAATACCCATTCCTCATCTCAAAAATATTCAGCTGACAGGAATCAGGACAATTCTTACAAACAAGAAGCAAACAACCACGAGATTCAAAGAACTTATGATCACAAAACACCTCTCCATCCAACGGTACAGGGAGTTGTATGGTTGTTAAAACCGGATGGTCTAGAAGGATATCCAACTTGACATGCCAATACCGCCCATTCGCAAAATTTAGCCAATGAAGGGCACCATTCGAATATATCCCTGCATTAAAACCATGAAACCTTTTGAAGCCAAATCGATTAACACAAACACTCCACTTGCCTGTTTCTGATGAGTAAGTCTGTATTTGAATGTAAAAATCACCACCATCAAGACCATTAAAATCATCATCAGTTTTAAGCCCAGCATGTACAACTTTGTAGTTGGGTGATTTTGTGGGATCAAAAACCAATCTAATACCACCAAAAGTAATATGTGGTTGCACATAAATTTGGGGTCGTGGAAGAATCTTAAACAGATTAATACAAGGATTGTAAACCAAAATCTTATCAGGTTCCTTGGAACTAAACGTAAAGACATTTGATATTTTGGAAGGAATTCTGATATCAAATGAAATGAAATCATATTCAAACATATTTCTTTTGCTTTTGCGTTTTGGTCCCCATACAAAGAGACCACAAGGAGGATCGACGTTAGGCTTTTGGCTAAGTCGTAGAGTGAAAGCAGGGCAACAAAGAGACCAGAAGAGATCGACTTAGGCCTTTTGCTAAGTCGTAGATGAGGAGCAGGGCATGTTAATGACAGATAACCTATTGTTGGATAATGCTTTATAGAGAAAAAGTGAGATAGCAGGTAATAGTAGTAATATTTCGATTAAAAGATCGTCGTTTGACAAGACTGCATTTGCAGATGATGTGAGTACATTGACTCTCGTATCTGTGATGAGCCTTTTGGAACCACTCATATCTACCTCTGGCTCAGGAAGTTTAGATGAACTTCCGGCGACCATTTTTATGGAAAAGTAGGAACTTATTGGGGTCAATTGCCTGAAGCTGTCACACGGTGTTCTGTTATGAGGCCTCGAGCTAGTACCTGGTTCGATGAATAAAAAGTGATTAGAGAGCGTAAGATTTACTGGAATAGTGTCTTTTTTTGTGCGAATAAAACACTTAAATACAAAAATGACCATATGCCCTTTTGTTAATAACCATTTTAGTGTTTAAGATCAGCAACATAAAACCTCTTAGGGTAGGGTTGAAATCGGGTCCGGGTCGGTCGGATTCGGTTCATCGGTCGTTCAAAGCTCATAAAACCAGCCGAAACCCACCTTGTTTAAAACTCGGGTTACTGTAACTTCGGATTTCGTCAATTCGTTTGGTCAACCCGAATTTGAGTAAAATGACAAAAAAAAAAAAATTACTGTTTTAAATACAAAATCTATTAATTTATATTGAAAAAAATAAAATAAAAATTATTCGGGTCAATCGGGTTGACCCGAACCTGAGTTAGCCAAAACATTTCAACCCGAGACCCGACCCTATTTAGAACTCGGTCATACGGGTTTACCCGAATAATTTTTTTTGACTCCCGAAGACCCGACCCGAATAGCTACGGTCGCGACGGGTCGTCGCTATTTTGACACCCCTGCGTAGGGGTATGTTCTAAGCTTATCGTTGTGGCTTAAGCTTTTTTATAAGCACTTAATACTTGAGAATAATAAATAATCCACACACTCATAAGCTCATCCAGAGTTGGTATTAGCTTAATTAGAGTAAGTTTAAAAAAGCTCACGTCAGTGTTGATAGCTTATTATAGTAAGATCATAAGCCTATAGTTTATTACTTATATTTAAGATTCAAAACATCACAACAATCGAGGTAAAAGATATTGATAACCACAAATAATGACTTATAAGCTATTTTTTCAAAACTAGTGTAGAAGCACATAGAACAGTCAATTAGTTAGGAGTAACTAGTTTGCTTTATATTACTTCGTATAGTGTTTAGGGCGGACTTAGGTGGTTCACTGAAACCACTTGGATTTTTTTTGGATGTGTAAAATCATATAAAATCTTGTTTTTCTTCCTAAAAGAAAATGTCTAAAAATTTTGTGTTATCAAGTCTTGTTTAGCTGAATAAAATGCATTTTGTGTCTTTTGTATATGGTACGATTAGTCCGGGTCCCCACTCGTTTGCATGCTAGGTGTAATTATTTAAGTGTAAAAATAACTGGTGTTGCAAAATTAGTCCTATTGCCAAACAAGCATTAATTCTATAAACTAAAAGCTAAACACGCCACAAAAAGCTTGTCCTCCAAACACATTCGTAACCCCTCTAAAATAAATAATAAACACCGAAGAGTTAGCTTATTCCTAAAAGCTTATTTGGCAGTAAGTTATCATACCCCTTAAAAAAGCTAAAATCCAACAACCCTCCCTTAAGTATGTTGCTTAAGCTTATTTTTGGCTTATGAGCAGTATGGCTCCAGCATATGTTTCTTAAACTCATTTTCTTTAGGCTTATTTTGAAAACGATGAGCTTATATAAGCTTATTGTGTCACAATAAGCCCATAAGTTTCAAAATAAGCGGCAAAAGATGGCCATATGAAACATAGACTCAAAAACATACTCCCGAAACCTATACTCCCTTGCTCTTTCGTTATAAACACATTTCATATCCTCATAAGCTCAATTTTTCCGACTTATTTTTTTACTTATAAGACTCCACTAACCACACCGCAAGACCCGTGGAGCTTTTTAAATATCTAGACCTTGACAATTGCGCTATATGGCACGAGCCCCAAGGAGATAGCAATTGGCGGGATATGAACCTCTAAATGGGAGACCCAATCCGTACCACTAGGCTTATAATCACTTATGAGCTTATTATGACTTAAATACAAAAAAAAAAATAACCAGTGTGTGGGTTAAGGCTTATATATATTATAAGCAGCTTATGGCTTATGAATAACAACCAAAATAAGCTCATACTTTAAACATCTTAAAAAATTGTAAATGGTATAAGTGGGTATGAAAGTATTTTGCTATAACATTTTGAGCTTATAAAAATAATCTAATTTGTCAAACACTTTAAAAAACTGATTATTTGATTATCGGGATATCAAACAGCTGAATCAAATACAAACACTACATTTCAAAATTACGTTTTACAACAGCTGATTATTTAATTATCCATTTTCAAAACGAATAATTTATTTTCAATAAACGATCTCAAACACCCCTTTAGTCCTAAACGTGTAGCTCAACTAGAGCTATAGATATTTTTTTTTCTTTTGAGATTAGTTTTTTGGAGTACCAAGCCCAAAAACCTCACATGCAACAACTTTGAAGTCAACAATTGTTAACGCTTATTTTTCTTTAACACAAATGTTTTTGTGAAACCGAAAAAATAAAAACTTTTATGAGATAAATGTTGACTCCAAAAATGCATCCTCACTAGATTAACCATCAAAACAAAATAAACAATCTCGAGTTTTTATTAGAAACTCTCGTCTTATAATTAATCAACACTTTTTTTGATAAATAAAATTTCTAGTAATAGAAGTAAACATGATTTGGAAGCAAATTCTTATACCACCAGTAACTATGAACCTTGTAGCACTCTACCACCATTTTTCAAAAGGAAAATGCTAGAACCACAAAGAGATTTATACAAAAAAATTTACAAAATGACTTGTCATAAAGTTAGTGGCATTGTTAACTTACTTCTTTTCAAAAACTGTATTCTAGTCAAAACTTCGATCTTTACCCCCACCCATACCATTATATATAAAGGGTCATACATCTCTTTAACACTATCGATCATACCCACACAAAAATTTCCATCCTCCAAAAATTTAGTCAAAAAATGGTATCCTCACTTTAAGAACAGAAAGGGGCCCTACTTGTATTAAGTTAGAGTTAATTGCATAAATGGTCCCTGTGGTCTGTCAAGTTTAACGGAATTAGTCCCTAAACTTTTTTTTTCCGAATCCTCTCTCTGTAGTTTCGACCCGTATCGGGTTTGGTCCCTTGACCAATTTTTATGTTTATTTGACCGTTAATTAGACTGAAATGACCAAACTAATCTCATAAGTGTTTCTTAAATGGTTATGGTTTGTTTAATATCATGGATTTAGTCCACGCATTAATTTTTTATTATTATAATTAATTTATTATAACTATTTTATTTTTATTATTTTCTATTTCTTTATATATTTGTTATTTTTATGTTTTATTATTATTATTATTATTTAAAAATTTGGACGTTTTTGTTTTTTTTTTTAAGTTTTCGTACGTATCATCCGTCTTAAACATTTTTTTTACCTTTTTTATGTTTATTTAATGTTTGGTGCGTTTTATACGTTTTTATCCGTTTTCGTACCTTTTCATCCGTTCTAATCCGTTTTGTACAGTTTTTATCCGTTTTTTCTTTTTTGTACTTTTTGGTATGTTTTCTTATAAAAAGAACTAAACCGTATAAAAAGAACCAAAACGCATAAAAAGAACCTATAAAATCGTATAAAATGTTTAAAAACGTATAAAAAGAACCAAAACGTATAAAATGTTTAAAAACGTATAAAATGTTTAAAAACGTATAAATAGAACCGAAACGTATAAAAGCGTACGAAAACGTTCAAAACGTATAAAAACGCACCAAACGTAAAAAATCGTATGAAAACTGGTAAAAACGGATGAAAGCGTATGAAAACAGACAAAACGTATACAGAAATTTGGAAAACCGTAAAAATCGTACAAAAACGGACGAAAACGATAAAAACGAATAAAAACGTTCAAAAACTTACCAAACGTAAAAAAAACCTAGAAGAACGTAAAAGACGGTATGAAAACGTATGAGAACTTAAAAAAAGCGTATTGCAATCCCACCTATAGGCCTTTTCCCAACCACGAAAACATCCTAGGCTCGTTCCATGACTTAAACGTCCTTGTTGATGGTAAAGATAAGAATATTGAAGACAAAGAATTAGATGAACTTTTGTCAAGTTTCCAAAAAATAGCTGAATCATCAATGAACCAGGTCCTCATTATTAATAACAAGAAGAGAGGCAAAACAAAGAGTAAGAATTTGGTAGTGGGCAATGATGGAGTAGTATCATCTGTCCCGTTGACGATAGCTCTGCCATGGGGAGAATCAGTAAGCAAATTGGTTTTGTTTTTGAAGAGGATTTTCAAGTCGTGGGGGATGAATGCTCGTCCTAAATCCTCACGGTTTTGTTATATAGGAGTTTTTTTGTTTTTCAATGAAGGGCATACCTATTAACTGTAATGGGTTAGGTCATCTTTGTAAGCGGAATTGGTTGTGCGAGATCGCTTTTTCGAAAGTCCCCTCGTTCATAGGTATTCAGGAATCGAAAATGGAAAAGGTTGGTTCTTTTTTAATTCATTCGATGTGGCCGAAGTCATACATTGACTTTGCTTAGGTGGGTTCGTCTGGTGCTTCGGGCGGTATTCTAACGATGTGGGATACTAATTTATTCGTTAAAGAGGATGATAACGCTCCAAATAAACATAAATTATCCCTCAAAAATACATTAAATATATACGTTAACGCATGAAATATTGCAAAGTTTGCTTGTTTGTTGTGTAATATTTATTTCAGGACCAAAAGTGACGAAAAGGACTAACAATGCAAAGAAATCCAGTTAAAATGCACTAACGGTCGTTACAAGAAAGATCTAGAAGAAAAATTAAAGAAGAGTTAATGATTAAAGCCAAAGTGCGGCGCACAATATATTTTGTGTGGCGCACTTCTAAACGAATTGAATGCCATTTAATTAATCACCAAGTGTGGCGCACAATTTCTTGTGTGCGACGCACTTTCCTGTTAGTTACTCCCAAATCATAAATGATTGCAATGATTGTGCAACCTTTCACTCCCCCAAATTATGCAACTGAAGACTCATCCTCAAGTATAAATAGAGCACGAATTTTGGAGAAAATCATCACTCAAATCATTCCATTCTCATCTTTCAATCATCAATCACAAGTTCTAGTAGTTTTAGTAGTTCTAAGGAGGTTTTGAAAGTTAACCACCACCTTCATCACTTTCCTGGTAAAGAAGCAAGCAAACCCTCAGAAAGTTGGAGTTGCTAATGTTACTATAGTCAATTGTTACATTGATCTTGGAAGGCATTGTAAGGTTTTGAACATCTACTCTTGAAATATTGGTAAAAACATGTTTCTATCTTTTGATAATATGGATGTTGAATTAACCATGATTGTTATATGTGTTGTTATTATGATTGTTGAGTAGATTAAACATGTTTGGTTATTACGAACTTGGCTTAGCAAGCTTATACTACTCATTATCAAACACGAATTACGCTTAAAGCATTTTTCATAATAAAAGCCGAAAGGGTTTTTCATTATGAATAATAGATAATTTTTCTAAGTAATTAAACATCTTAAATCGATTATCATTTCATTCGTGAATCATTCATCTACTCAAGTTTGTCCATAATGTTTCTTGTTTCTTAACCAAACATGTCCTTTATTTCTTGAATCAAATCGTTATCTTTAGATCCGTGACAGTCTATAAGATAAGTACCTTTTTGTAATTTTATTGACTATTTCTTAGAATACCCAATCCCGTGGAACGACCTGGTCTTGCCTAAAAATTATACTACATACGTGGGTTATACTTTTACCCGTGTGTTTCCCTATAATAAATCGGTACTATCAGTCATTATAAATTTAAAGCTTTTGAAACACATCAAAGTTTTTGGCGCCGTTGCCGGGGATTGATTTTATTCTTGAATTAGTCATTATAATTTTACAAACCAAAATTTTTAAACTCGTCGTACAGTTTTCTGGCAAACTGAACAAGATTTCTTCAGAAAGTGCGCCGCACAAAGTTTTTGTGCGCCGGTTTTTCTGCAAAATTCAGAAAGTACGCCGTACTTTTACCAAGTACGCCGCACTTCCTGCCCCTTTTACAAAAACAAAATCAGTTTAAAGAGAGAAAAAAACCAAAAACACCAAACCTCAAAACCCATAATTGTAATTTGACCATTTTGAAAATGTGGAGTTTATTCCTTGTGTTCATAATTGTCAACAACTTGTATTATAATAATTCATACATTAAAGTTAAAAAAAACAAAAAGAAATGTTTGATGCATTGCTTATTTAAATTTATAAATACCTATGTGTATTTCTTATTTTTCAAGTGTTGCCTGCTTGACTTTAATATTAAGCATAATAAGAAAAATAAAAATACAAAAATTAAAAATTAAAAATTTTAAAAGACTTAAAATTCAGGAAGTACGTCGCACTTCTTATGAAGTGTGCCGCACTTTCCTGCCTAAAACCAAACAGATTGGTTGTTTCTTCGTTTTTGAACGAAAATCGCTTGCATTAAAAAATTCTATTTGTTTATTGATAATATGTAAGTGTAAAAAACTATTGTTATTTGTTTTAACTAACCCACTAATAGTTGTTTTAATGATGTTTCATCCTATAAGAATTATGGACCCAAATTCGAGTCTCGGAAGGATTTGTTTAGGAGATGATGTGATCGTAATCTCGAGTGACAAAGCTGAAGGGTCAGGAGATTGGAATTCTCCGGAGTATCAAGACACAGCTGTTAGCAAAGGAAAGGAAGTCATTAACGGAATAAGTTTCTACAAAATGGAAACAAACGAGATTAGTGAGCTTACATTGCTCAATGTTTCGTGAATGGTTTGGAGGCGTTTGATGGTGAAATTAACTTAGCATTTGATGAGAACCTGATATCAAATGAGTTCGCAGTTAAGTTGTGTTTGGACTATGAGGTAAAGAAAGGAAAAAGGTTGGTTAAAAAAGAGCTTATTGTTGCTTTAAAAAGAGAGCTCTACTTTGTAAAGTTCATCATAAACCCTGAAGAAGATGATTTTATACCCAGAGTCATTTTGGAAAGATCATTCCTAAGACTATCTATGGAATTGTTGATTTCGGTAATGGGGTGATCACCATTTATTCCGAACTGGATCCATTTGAGGATGATTCCGAGAAAACGGGAAAGAGCTCAGACGATTGGGATCAATTACTCTATTTTAATTTGGATGATGTGCCAAAATCCGGAGAAGAACTTTCTCTATTTATATGCAAGATGGGGAAGAGCAACCGTAACAAGAAAAGAGCAATGGAGAACTTTAATCTATTCTATCAAGATGTTGGACCATCCGCGTCAGCTGGAAGACATTTGACCCAAGAAGAAGCGGCAAAAGAGGAATTGGCAATCAGGATTAGCCAAAGATATGCTTTGTTAGAAGAAGAAAGGCCTGTGATCGAAACTATGGCCTATAATGACAAATATAAGATGATACTAGATGAAATCTGGAAAGATAAGGTGGAATTGGATGGAAAGACTGTGAAAGAAGATGAAGAAGCAGTGAAAAGAATTAAAGGTGAAGCTTTAAAGGAAAAAGAAGATCCTGGTGCATTTATATTCCCTATAAGACTCGAAGGGAGAGTTACCGAAAATGCACTAGCAGATACTGGATCGGACATTAACACCATGCCTTATCGAATCTTTGAAAAAATAGGAAGGGAAGATACGAAGAAGGTTGATAGAAGAAAAATAATGATATATCATACTCAGACGAAAGCAATGGGAAAACTATCTAATATTCTTTGTCAAGTAGGAGTGACTACAATAATCGCAAAGTTCATCATCTTGGATATACCAATCGACGGTGACGTACCAATTGTGGTTGGTCGGGGATTCCTACGTACGATGGGTAGTCTACTTAACACCTTAGAAAGAATTTTCTCAACCTTTGATGGAGTCTGTCAGTAAACTTTCCGAGCTGCGAGATTTGACATTTTGAGAACAGTTGAAAGTGATACTGATGATGAAGAGGAATATGTGATCAAGAGAAATAAGTTTGGGGCACCAATATATGGCCCAAGACCTGCTCTGTATCTAAACTGTGCTAATCCAGAGGATCGATCATCAGCTCGTTCAGAAAAATTAGTGTTTGGAAGAAAGCAGTTAACTTCCTTGGTTCATTACCCATACCACTTAAGCAAGTCAACTGGAAGCCTGATTATAAAGGCTCATATACGAAAGAGGAAGAAGTGACAAGACAGTGGCAGACGGAAATAAGACTAACTAATCCGTATGGGAACATCTATTTACAAGGGTTCACAACCTAGAAAACGAACCGAAAATTATCAAAGTACCAGAAGTTGAGTGATATCATGTCACCCAACTGGTTTATAAAATAAAATATTATATTAGCTTGGAATAAAAGAGTAGCTATATACTCCCTCTCTATGTTTAATGTTATGTTTTTATAAAAATAAAAATCATATGTATAAATCCATAATGGATTACAT
>BQNB010102617.1:0-24202 GCA_026074375.1 Tanacetum coccineum | reverse complement strand
CTTGTAATACTTAGATTCATACATAATCCCATGTAAACAGAACTGTGACGGGCTTTGTTAACATAGCAATTAAAATATCAATCTTCCTATTACAAGTTCCGCCCATACAAGACTTGCAATACTTAGATTCATACATAATCCCATGTAAACAAAAAATTATGACGGTCTCTGTGTAATACAATATAGTATAATACTATGAAGAAAAATAATATCTTTAGAGACCATTGTTTAACTTACAATGTCTGAGAACGAAATGAGACCATTGTGCAACTCACAATGTCTAAGAAGTAAAATGAGACCATTGTATAACTCACAATGTCGAAGGTATAATTGAGACCATTGTGCAACTCACAATGTCTTAAGAAATGCTCTGGTATTTATATAAATAACTCTTATATAAATAAACGTGCGATATACGCAAAAGATGTAGGCATATATATTACATATATGTATGTCACATAAGCACTTAAGGTAACAAGTAATGTAAGCAAGTAAGCAAGTAGTGTGTATGCACTTTGAAAATGTTTGTTGTGATGCAATGTTTGTGAAAACGGTTATAGTCTAGGGTAAAATATGCAACCTAGTTCTCTATAACCTTGGCTCTGATACCAATCTGTAACACCCCCAAAAATGTGTCGCAGCGGAAATATGTCAGGGGGCATTACTTCATAATACAATAGCTCAAGATACAAGAGAACGACCTCTAAATGTGTCGTTTGTAAAACAATCTCATTAATTTTCTGAAATCAAAATGATAGTTGTCCCATAATTGCATCACCATGAAAAACTTGAATGTAAAGACTCCAATGCACATCAAATAATCCAAGCATCTAATTCACCTGAGAAAAACATGCTTAAAAGTGTCAACATTAAAGTTGGTGAGTTCATAGATTTGTTTAAATATGAATGTAAGTTTCAACAAATATATTAACCACTGTGTCCATCACAGAAAGCCATGAAAAAATGTTTTATTAAAATATTCACGACCCATTTTTATGATACCTAAAAGTATCAAATTATCCCAAAGATTTTTATAAATTAATGCATACAAATTAACGTCACCAAAATGTTCCAATATTGTACGTGGACTCGGGGGGCCCTGTAGTCCCCAACATGATCCGACATGTTATAACGTTCGTTTACCTGGTGATAGCTAATCACCCGAACGGGGATTGTCAATCCCGAATAGATCTATTTCATAACATACGCGCAGACAACATGCTATAACGTTCGTTTGCCAAGTGATAGCTAATCACTCGAACGGGGATCCACTCCCGAATAGATCTATTTCATAACATTCGCGCTCACCCTCCAAGTGATTTACAGTTCATGACACTGTGACGTAGACATTGTTTGTATTACCCGATTCGGCAGTGATACAAATAATTGTTCCATCATGGGTGTTCCATCTGCACACCCGGTGCATTAACTCTTGTTGGACCTCCCCAAAGCAGCGCCAAACAAATCGTGATCCGAAAATCATTTCAATTGTAAAGTATGCATTGTGACCAAAAATAAAGCCAAATAATGTATCCCATAGCGAGCTATGCAAATAGTATTAAACCAATTTGAATAACCACGAAATGTGTTTGTAATGGAATTGCAAAATCAAGTATGTGAACCAAGGTGTAGAAAATTATAAAAGATATTGTGAACAATAGTACACAAGTTAAATGACATTCGATTCTCCCCCGAGATTTGTAAAGTAAATGTAAAACAAGTGAAAGAGGGGCTATAAACTCACATCGATGATGAAGAACGATTGGCGAGAGTGCGCGTATTAAGCGCCAGACAAAATGAAAACTGAAACGGCTCGATCAAGAAGTTGCAACTAGTCTTAACGGCTAAGTCCCACTAGCCTAGGGTAATGCGTTTGGGTTTCCCGATGAGTGTGTATATCAACGTGACACGTTGATCCAAGATTTAGATTTAAAGTTGTAATATCTTGGTGGTTGGTTAAATAAATAAATTGAAATATACGCAAAGTGTGTAATATATATTCTTTATATATTACCTATGAAAAATAAACCCTCATATAATTCACACCGTGAATTATATAACAAGACAAACATCCCAACTATTAATGAAAAGTATATAATGCGTTACAAGTATTATATAATAAGTGGGTGTAAATAATTTACCCAATTAGTTTGACACCAATTTAGTTAATAAAAAGACTTTGAATAAAAGTAGACAATTGTCTTAACGTTATAAATTAAACAACCGATGCTTGTACGGTTTATAACCATAATTTATATTTCGTTGCTTCGACAGATCGTGTCGAAAACAGTTGTCTCAATGTAAAAATATAGTTTTTGTTCGTTTATCCGGTTATTGTATAATAAAAATTACTATATCTTGAAATATGACTTTAGTCCCTTTGATTGGTTTCTAAATTAATAGAAGCAAACATTACTAAATATAAAGATTTATATAAATTATATTAATTTAACCATGAAATTTCCGTTTATATATCGTTTTCCATATATATGAAATCTAATGTTTTTCCCACTTAACAACGAAATCAATATTTCAACCTCCGCGTGTTTTAAATATCTAAACTAAAACAAAGTAATAATTATTGCATTTATTTAACCATTAATCACCATTTAGTTCCAATTTATAATTTGTAAATCTCGTTAAAATATATAAAATTTTTAGACATTTTTATTGTTAATTCATTTTAATCCAAACACACCCTTTTGGTAAACCTGCTCACCCAAACGCTCCCTTCGTGCTTCCTATTATACCAAACAGCCCTTATGGCTGCTAATATCAACCAAACACTCCCTTGTAGTGTTCCCAGCCAACCAAACGCACCCCTTGTGCATTTCGGCTAAACCAAACGCCCTCTTTTTCTGTTTTACAGCAGCCAAACACACTCATGTGCACGGCTGTTAAGCCAAACGCACCTCGTGGTGCTTATGTACACATCGAACGCACCCTCTTTGGTGTTATTCACCCACAACCAAGCCAACGCATCCTATTTGGCCTTAATAACCAGAAACAAACACACCTAGTTTGTTGTTACTCTATCAAACGCACCCTATAGGTGAATATGCCAAACCAAGCACGCCTTTGGCCATTTTATAATAAACCCAACATACCCTTTTCTTGTTTTAAAACCCAACGCACTCATTTCGGACTCATAACAAACCGAACGCAGCCCCTTTGGTAGTGGTGTTTTCACCCGGACCAAACACACCCTCGTCGAGTGCTAACCATATAAATTAAACGCACCCTGTACGGCTGCTAGGACGCAGCAAACAAACATCATGTCTGCTGTTATAACGCAGCAACCCCACACCCCTTTCGGCATGAAATAAAACCCAAACAAACACTCCCTTTATGCTGTTGTTAAACCACCAGAACCAACACCCTTACTGGTGGTTTATAAAGCCACACGCACCCCTTTTTCTATGAAAAATCAAACGACCCAGACGCACCCTTGTGGTTTTAATACCAACCAAACGGGCACTGTGGCGGTGGTTCACGGTCGACCGAACGCACCTCATGGTGGTGATGATGATGACTTCATGTTGATGATGGGGATGAGGTGGGGATGGCAGTGGTGGCGCGTGATGTGCGACCGTGGTCGCGATGGTGGCTGTGGGTGAGGATGAAGATGATGGTGGACATGAGATGCTTTGGTGTTGGGGATGGTTGTGGAGCTTGGCCGGAATCTTGGCCGGATAAGAATGGGGGCGCCGGAATTTGTTATAGTGGGAGAGAGTGTGTTCTTCTTTCTTTTTTTAGGTTTAGGTTTAATATGAAAATGGGAAAACACTAAATAGAAACATATATATACATATATTGAAATGTTTAAAAAGAAATAGAAAGGTATAATAGTCTAATAAGTTTAATAATGAAATAGAAATTTAATAATAGTTTAGGGTAGGTTGTGTAAATGTTTAATGTAGTTTTTACAACTTCTGGTTCGGGACTCGTTTGAATGACTTAACGGACGATTCAAATCTCGAAACTTGCGCCATTGTTTTCTAAATCATTTTTCTGATAAAAATGAGTATTCACTCGACTAATTTTCGTAAACGTTTTATAAAATTTATTTAAAACGTTTATTATCTATTTTGTGACTTGGTTAAAAATAAAAAGAATTTTAACTCGGATATTCGCGTTATCAACAACGTTTAAATAAGTAAAATATTAAATAATTTTATTAAATGAATAGTGATAATTAAAAATAAATTTAATTATTTTTGTGTGTCGGTACCCGTTGTGTGCAGTTTTCAAAACTTTGCGGGGCTGTTTTTGCCCTCTTCTGCTTGTTTTCAAGTCTCGGGTAAAACTAAAAAGTTGTCTGAAAGATCGTTTTACATCAAATTGCTTTAGGGTCTGAGTCGTGAAAACGTGATTTAGATGATCGTTCTTATAAGTCAAGTCATACCCTAAAAGTCAAAGATTGAAATCGTCATTCAAAATTTCGAAAATTCTCGGATGTTACATCCGGCCTATGAATTAGGAGCCTGAGTTATTCTGGGGATGGTTGCAGATCTTCCGCTCCGGGGATCTCAGCTAAGGGTTCCTCCAAACGTAAGGAATCCATGGGGTCAACAATGCTTGCATCCTTCTTGGATTTTAACTCAAAAAGCAGAGAGAAGTCAACAGTGCCAAGAGCATTTACGGCTTCAACATATTTAGCCTCCGTGGAAGGATCATAAGCTTCGATCACGGATAGATCCGTCCCAGCTTTCCCATGATCAACCCCCGCCCTTAGGCCATATTGAATACCTTTGTTAATCGCACAACCAATAGCTGTCCCTAAAGCATGACAATACTCAGGAAATTGTAAGCACTTGATAATGACGAGTTTGAGCCTGTGAGTTAAGATCCATCGTCCTCCGGATATGGCAGTCAAGAAGTGAGGGTAAAACTCTTCATCAAGGTGAGCAGCCATCTCCAAAAGTTGGGCATCTAATTCCGCAACCCTATTACCCAGAACCCTTGCATGCTCATCCTGCGTGGCCTCCATGCGCGCACTGAAAAGCTCAAACGCAGACTCAAAGAAAGACCTCTATAGAAGGCAAACAAGAAAGAACAAAGGGTGTTAGTCATAAAAATAAAGACAAAGTATGATTAAAAATGTAAAGAAATTCACAGATACTTGATTGATAAGACCATCCCTCTCAGATTCTAAGGAAGCCACCTGAGAATTGAGCTCGTCACGCGAAAGCTGAAAGTTGGACAAATCAGAAGTAAGCTTAGCAACTTGAGAAGAAAGGGACGCCAACTCAGCCTCTTTAGCAGCGTTCGTGGACTCTAGAGTCGCGATCTTCTCAGACATAACATATCTCTCTCCTTCAAGCGCAAAATTTTTCTCTTTCAAATCTTTCAACTCACTGCCTTTAGCAGCATTAGCATCTTCCACAGTAGTGAGTTGGCCACGAAGGCGGATGGCTTCTGCGGCCTCAGTCTCTTTCAAAGATAATAAGGATTTCAGGTGGACAATCTCAGTATTTCTCTCTGATAACAGGGCGGCTTGTTCAGCACACTTATCCTCAAGCTCACCTTTCTTCTCCAAAGTATGTTTTGCTCGCATTCTCACCTCCGCCCAAAGACACACCTGCCGTGCGGCCCCAACATTGAATTATGAATATAGCTGATCATAATCTATGACACGCAGTTGTGCAAACAGAGCAGGCGAGGCAAGACGATCTGTCAAATCATGACAGACATACAGATCTTCAAGTATAGAATCATTTGTCACTTTCCATCTAAGGACATAGACGCGGTGCATGGTTTCAGTATCAAGACTTTGGGAAGCATAAAAAGAATCCAATGAAGTGGAAGGCTTATTTAACTTTGAAATGCTGGCCGCATCCGCATTAGCCCCACCAGCAGATGTAGAATCCCTAACATTCTCAAGATTTTTTGACTCAACTCTAGCCTTTAAACCCGGAATAGAAGCAACATCAGCAACAACGGTAGTGGTAATAGCAACCGTCACTACCGAGGCATCCGCAACAAGAGATCTGACAAAAGAAGTGGCCTCAGAATATGAACCTGAATGATGAGAATCATCTGAAGATACAACATACCTCATATTGGGAGGACAAGTTCACAAGTTGAGCCTGGACACAGAATCTGTGGGCCCAAAATCCAACGTAGGGGCCACAGAAGCTGCAATAAGAGGCTCCATAACACCGCTCGGGATACTAGAACCATCTGAAACCAAGCCACAAAGGGCGGCAAGAGACTTCCCACTGGTATTGGGATGTACGGACTGATAGTCATCCCTCAATTTCTTGGGAGGATGAGTGGAACCACTAGCGTCCCCAGTCAACTTTCTTTTCTGTTTCTTGTTAGCCTTTTCAACAACAACATCGAAAACATCCCGGGCAATAGTTTCCTCCAAAACATCATCATCTTTTTTTGACAGAATGCTCTTGACCAGCATCATCCCCCTCGTCAAATAACTTGTCGATGTTATCACCGCTACCTCCAGAGGCAGCAGTACCGGGAAGATCTAATAAAATAGTGCGACCTTCGGTCATCTTTAGCAGCTTAACCTCCCTCTTCGCAAGATCTCTCTTCCCTATCCGTACTTTAGTGGGATCAAAGTGGCGGATGAACGCAAACAAATCCATCTCTGCAAACATAGTAAAAGAGAAACGTCAAGAATAACAGCAACACAATAAGATCTGAGATATAAAGCAAAATATACCCACCCATTTCACCATCCTAAAATGTCGGATAGCAGTTCTCATCCAGAGTATAATAACAGCTT
This sequence comes from Tanacetum coccineum, assembly GCA_026074375.1. Classification (NCBI taxonomy): domain Eukaryota; kingdom Viridiplantae; phylum Streptophyta; class Magnoliopsida; order Asterales; family Asteraceae; genus Tanacetum; species Tanacetum coccineum. Next base: position 17,457 of record BQNB010102617.1, on the reverse strand, counting down.
ATACCCACCCAGCATAAGAAAGGTTCCGGAAATTTCCGGAATGGGGCAATATGAGTGCGCAAGAAGTTGCGCGCTTCTGTATCATATTGAGAAACCTTGGGAGGGGGGTCTTTACTTAAAATCTTGCTTTTCAGAGACACGGAAAAAGGAAAGGCCGTTAAATCAACCCAGAAAAAGTGGTCGTTCCAGTTCTTTACGGAATCTAACGGTTTACTATGGCAAACAGGAGCCGCGTTAGATCGCTTGACAAATGACATCCACCCCTTAGTATAGGAACTAGTGTAGAACATGCGGAAACAATTGACAGAAGGTTAAAATCCGTGGACGCGACATAAGATCTCAAAATGGGAAACTTTAGTCGTACCAAACAAGGACAGTTGAGAAAGATGAATATGAAAATGGTCAAGAACATCCAAAAGAAACTGAGACAAAGGAATCCGATAGTTGGCAAAATCAAAAAACCGAGTATATAGGCCAACCTTGCCATCAGGACTCTGTAAAATATTTTTGTCCGGGCCAGGTAACATGGGATGAATACAAGCAGGTATATGATACTTGGTGCATAGGGCATCTAACGCTTTTTGGGTTAACTTAGATTTAATATCACGAATAGTACTCATCGTGACGTATAAGAAAAGAAAGAAGACCTAACCTGATAGCCTAAAGAAAGATGAAGCAGTACAAAATGTAGAAACTGGTTGACAAAGCTCAAAAATTTTAACAATGGTGGCAACTGGTGAAGAAGAAGAAAAAGGAAACAGTAAAAATCAAAGGGCTATTTATACCTTTGGCATAGTAAATGCGCAAAGCGGCAAGATGACGACACGTGTAACGCACTATATTAACCAACGAATGAGATTTAAAACAAGCAAACGTGATGCCAGTTGGATAACTGACACCAAGTCGTGTCAATCAGAAAACGAAAGGTCAGGGTGAGTACACGTCACCCAAACCCTACCTAACCAATTAAGGAAAAGTCACGGAGAAGCAAGCAATCACGGAATAAGGAGAGCGTGCGGAACGAAAGTCTAGCAATATGTACTATGCAACACAGAATCGCACGCAGTAAAAATACTAGACTGGGAGGACTTGATGACGTATACTGGGTATACCAGGCCTTTGGGCCTAGGTTGTACCGTCACATTTGGGCCCTGGCCCAATCAAAATAAACAATAAGTATAACGGGCCGAGATTAAGCCCAGAACTACACTGGTACGGCCCGGGTATAGCAAGACCCACGCTGATCCGTATAGGCCGCTTTCGTAGACCATCCGCAGAACAACTAGCATCTGCGGAAGGGAATCCGCGTCCGCAGTCACGATTACCACAGACCCTTGCCCGACAAGGGCCCCACTCCGGTCACTACAGCTATAAGCGAAATACTAGGAAACCCTAGTACTAAGCTCCCCTATAAATAGGAGTCCTCTGACACACCACAAGGTACACATTTTCCTGACACCTTTCTACACACACATACATTCTCTGATAACATGAGTACTTACTCTTACGCCGGAGTCTAATCATGAGGTCCGTCGTCACAGTAAGACTAACGGTTTTCTTTTCATCTGTGCAGGAAATCATCATCAATCACTTGGTTTAGTACAAGATCCAATTTAAGGAAAGCTTGGAGGTTCGGCCCAACAAGGGATCTAAGCCCAACTCACACCCCGTCACACTTTTTGTACCAACAATGCGGGCCCGGTTGTCGGGATCCAAGCGATAGATTTGTTCCCGAACCTTCATCCGCAAGATCAAAGAAAAGTAAAGTGACAGTTGTTGGTATGGTTGTTGGGATTGGATTTGGATATGTGTTTATCCTTGCACTTATGTTTGTGATCATATTTCGTGCAACCATGAAACAAGAAGTCGATCCTGAAAGAGAAGATGATAATGATGGTAAGGAAGAACTCGAGCCAAAACTAGTAATTCTTTTCCAAACAAAGGGAGAACTTTCACTGGATGATGTATTGAAATCAACCAACAGTTTTATATGTTTTTTTTTAAAAACCCCTCAAATTTTATAAAAGATTCATTAACGGAAAGTAATAAAAAACCTAAATCGGCTAAAAAAATTGCCATCTTTTATATGCAAGAAAAAAAATAGAGTACCTATTGAAAACAAACCCTAGGTTAAAAATCTTTTTATAACATTTGCGAAAGATTAATATGGTAAACTTTTTCACTATCTATTACTCTCTCCGTCCCAAAATTATTGTCTTTCGACAAAAAACACACAATTTAAGAAAAGTGCATTTATTACTGTTTTCTCTTTCTTACTTTTTGACAGAATGACAGCTTTATCCTTAGCTAATTAATTAAAGTCTTCTTGAAAGTTTGTAATAATAATTTCAAACAAGTGTAATATAGTAAACTTGATCAAACTTCCCTATCTATTTTTAGTAATGGACAATTAAATTGGGACATCCTTAAAAAAAACATAGACAATAAAAATAGAACGGATGGAGTATTAAATTGTGGAAAAAAAAGCTTATACTATTAATATGGGACCAGCCGACCAAGAGAGTGATGTAACGAGGGGTGTATGATGAAACAATTATTGTGCTGTAAGATATTTTATGTCACTGTTCTCTTATTTTTTTTATTTTTTTTCTTATCACAATCACAGTTTGCAACTTTGAAAACTTGTGGAATTTTCCACATTCACACCAGAAGGTCCTATGTAATTTCAATGAAATTCTATAAGAATTTTGTTAAAATGTTTACCATTATTATATTGAAAATAAAGCTGTAAACGACGGGTTGGATTTATAATATGGAGTTAAACGTCATTTACTCAGAAAGCTGAGAAAACTTTTCTTTTTCATCGTTTTTTCTATGTAAATGCAATGATATTTTTCCGGTAACCATAGTTTTGAATCTTTTAGCTAATTAATGCACGGTGTTTGAACCAACTGTCACACAAAATCAAACCAAGTAAAATCTCATTTTTTCAGAATTTTGGCGTAATCACATTAAAGTTATCTCAACTTATTTTATAGTGGTTCGTGTAGATCAAACATCGATCTATTATACGACACTCATTTACGTTCGAGAGAATATAGAATTCATCGTCAAACAAAATTAATTTTCTTACACCATCAGCGTACACGTTACCCAATACAACCAAGTAATGACTTTAATTACCATAAAAATTAGGTTTCATTTGGAAATGTAATCAAATTTGATGTTTTCTTTTACTCTTTTAGAGAAGACGCTCTCTAATCAAAACACAATAAAAATAATAAATACAAATAAGACACAAACTTACAAAATAAAAAGATGCACCATGAGATAACCTTATCTTATCACTCTTCTATAGAGTATAATAAGTCATCGTTACAGATATTCGTGTTTGAGTTCAAATGATCGGTATTGATTTATCATCATAAAATGAGAACTTTTGAAAGAACAAAAGAAATTATAGTCACATATTAGAAATAAAAATAAAAAAATAAAAAAAGATATGCATCTTTTTATTAATACATTTATGGTTTGTGGTTATTAATATATTTTAATAACCATCTGGGCTAATTCAGATGGTCACCAAAGGTAATATTGGAAAGGTTGTTACCACACGCGAGAGGTCTTGGGTTCAAGGCTCGCCGTGAGGGTTTTCCTTCAGGAGCGAAAAAAGAGTGGGGTTTATCCCCTAAGGCGAATGTTCGAGTCTTGCATACTGCCCAATTGGATGTCACTGTGAGCTCGAATCACTAACAACTAACTTGCCGTTCTAAAAAAATAAAAAAAATCCATTCTCATTTTAATAATATTTTTCATTTCTCATGTGATTATAACTTTACTTTTGTAATTAGGGGCGGAGCCAAGAATTCAAGTTAAGGGGGGCCGAATTAATTTTTTTCGTTTTGCCACATCGCAACATAAAAAAGGCCCCTAATATATGTTAGTTTTGCAACACGCTAATGTCAGTTTTGCATGCAAGCGAGTATTAACTTAACATAAATTAAATTTGCAAAAAAGTATAGGTGTTCGGTTCGGGCTCGACTAATTTATATGATGTGTTAAAGAAAACAAAGTTCAAACGAAGCTCGTCTCATTAATCACACTATGCTCGAGTTTGTTTACTTCTTTTAAGCTCGTTTATACATACTTATACATATAGAAAATGTATATACGTATATATTTTTAGGGATCGTTTAGGCTCACGAACGTACTCGATCTTTTTGTATAAAGCTCGATTATTAAATGAGCTTAAACTTAAGCTCGAGCCGAGATTGAGCTCTTTTAAGCTTGACTCGTTTCTACCTCAAGCCAAAAGTACGTTTCGTCTAATCTAAATATACTTGTGCGACCAATTTATAGATGTATTGGGAGGTAAATGCATGCGCACATTATGATTTCAATTAACATCTAAGAATTTGTTGATAATTAATGTCTGGTCTTTAAAGATACAAGCCCAAAACAATTCTTTTTAACTAAAACCAAGAAGATTGATTGTAAAGGAAAAGATATGTATATTAAACTAATTTGCTACTTCCTATGCCCTGCTATTCTTTTTACTTTTTCTTAAAACTCCACGAGACCATGACTAGTCACACATTAATAAAAAGATAGTCTTCATCTTTCTCTTCTCTCGTTCCGACCACTTATCTTCTTTTTCCGACCATTTATCTTCTTTTTCCGATCACTCATCTTCTTTTTTTCCAGCAAAAACACGTTTTAAAACTGACTCAATACGTTGATCGGGGTGTTTTAAGATAACGGTATGTTTTTTTTCCGGCAAAAACACTTATTGGACTCCACTGGTTAAGATAACGATTGGCCAGTTAGGGGAGGCCCAGCACCCGCTTGCCACCCCGTTGGCTTCGCCCCTGTATGTAATAACCAATATCTATAACGGGTATGTTTGACAAAAATAGCTGTAAGCTGTAAACTGTAAAGCTGTTAACATGAGCTACAAGCTGTATCTTTTTTCAATAAAGTGTTTGGTAATTAACAGTTGGCTGTAATTATGAGATGTAAAATGACTTAAAAGGACATATTTAAATATATTATAATATGATTAGAGAGTATATTAGTAATTAATAGTTTTAATAGCTCTTGACGATTCTAAAAGCTTCATTAATCAGCTTTTCATTTAGGAGCTACTTGTTTAAAATAAAAGCTAGAAGTTGATGCAACCAAACAGAGCTACTTGTTTTGAAAGAGATTATTTTTGTAACAAAAAGTTTACAGCTCCAAAAAAGCTTCAAAAAAGCTGTTGCCAAACAGGCCCTACATACATGGTTCTAAAAAGCGCGCTATAGCGGCGCCATAGCGCGAGGCGTGGCCTCTACGTTACGAAACAGGCCAAGGCGTCGTCTCTAGGCGTAGCGTGCAATAAAGCGCGATAAGGCGTGATAAAGCGCGCTATAGCGTGCCTTTTTTGAAGCTTTTAAAAGTTTTCATAGATTTGAGCTTATTTACAAGTATTTATGATTTGGGTTATATGGGATTCGGGCTTAGTAACTCTATAACTCAATTTTAAGCCTAGTAGCTAACTAATATTGACCACTCTATAAATATTTTTTGTCGCCTTGAGTCACGTCTTAAAAACACTATGACACAACGCCTCACGCTAAAGCTTGAGGCCTGGCTATGCCGCCACGCCACGCTTCACGCTATTTATAACTTTGCCTACATATAAAACAAATTGCACTTTTTTTTTTCATTTAATGCCTCAATTTTTTTAAGTAATCCAAGTTATAAAACATATTGTACAAGACTTCTAATGCATAAATAAAACGTATTTTAAAGCATTTGTAAATGCACTCTTAAATCAATTCAACATATATAATCAGTGCTAAATTTAAAAATACCCCTTACTCAAACGTGCAACTAATATAACACATTGTACAAACTAAACAAGTTATTAATGCATCATTTTAATTATAACCCAAGCACATAAAAATAAAATGCATTTTTAACACATATTTATAAAGCTTAATTAAAAATAAATTAAATAGTTATATTAAAAAACGGAAAAACATTGCTTAGTAAAAATTTTAGTATTACAAACAATAAAAAAAACATTAACGTTGGTTAAAGAGTTAAAATATGCGACATCAAATTATTAACATTTATAAATTTATTGTTACAAAAAAAACATTGTTTGTTGAAACTTTTTATTTCAGAGTAGCCGTCACCGCAACGCGCGGATAACCTGCTATGTAGTCAAAAGCAAAAAAGAACGTGTGAAACACACCGATGCTAATCAATCAATATGTAGGACATAACTGGCTTGACCTTTCCATTAGAGTAAATTGCAAAAGATGTCTTTAGAATTTGGTCAAATTGCGAATTTAATCCTTGCTTTAAAAAAAATACATTCTTCGTTCATGTGAGAAACTTACGATTGCATTTTTCGTCTTCGTGTTGGGATTTATTAATCTAGCTAACCAATTTAGCTACGAGTGCGCAGCGAATGGATCTAGTTATGGCAAGTAGGTTAACACATATTAAATAAGGAAAGCGTACCTTTTGCAATTATTCTTGAATACAAAAAGCGTCTAAAACAAACGTCTCTACGGTTGTTCACACAAACACGTCAATCAAGTATGTAAGAATTGTTAGTCTTATCTTCACGAACAAGCACCAAGTGTTATACCAAAACCAAACACACGCCTTGTGTTTCTTTTTGAAGTCGAACCAAACAAACCATAATTAAAAGGTTTAAACCCTAATTCGTCACCTTTGAGGAATCACCAAACAACCACTACGCGTATCTTGAATTTGTCAAGTAAGGAGTTCAAGCAAAACGGGAAAAACCCTAATTCCGCGGTTTAACCCCGCGGTTTAGGTTAAATCGCCGAAACCCTAAATATAGCGATTTAGGGGAGGCGGTTTAGGTGAGAAAACCGAAAAACCCTAAAGGGTTTAGGGTTCGGTTCATGGGTTTTTGGGAAGAGGGAAACACCGAATTATTTAGTGTTTTGGAAGAAGATAGAATGAAGAATGAGGGATATGGGGTGTGTTTATATAGGCACCCCAATAACCCTAATTATTGTAGAAAAAGATTAGTATAATTTTCATAATTAAAACAAATCTTTCTCCTTCCTTTTCTCCTCCTATAACCAGCCACAAACACCCCTTCTAGAACCTTGGAGAGTTTCGGCCAAACAAGCCACTCCTTGAGGTTCGGGTTTTGTCCGATTTAGTCCCTTGGTTCTATATTTAGAATATATTATATAATTAATTAAACAAGTAATTAATTAAATAACTATTTAAATATAAATCGTAAAGTAACCATACTCTTCGTGTATTAACATGTGTGCCCCCAATAGGCTCACGTATTTCTAACGTATAACTTGCGGAACCGACTACCAAATTCCAACAGCTCCCACTTGGGAGGCGGAGTAGCAGGCTTGCAGATATACTGATAATTGGCAACGTCTAGCAAACACACAGAATTACCTTTAGATTAGAAATACTTTAGATAATAGTTTCAAGAACAATCTCAGCTTATTAATGGTTATTTATTACTTGCTTTTATCATCCCTTTGTTCAGATACCGTTAAACCATAGATATGGATCCTAACTCATTCCATATAGTTTAACCATTTAGATTCTCTCTATCGGAAATAATTCAGATATACCAAATGTAATCAAGAATCATCTTGGATTACCCTTTGGGTACGGCCATACAATTATCTGATTAATTCTAGAGAGGGCTCATGATATCATTCTATACATATCAAATGGAGGAACAAATTCTTTGTTGACTACAAGTGTTGTGAATGTTGCTTCACATCACTTCCAAGGAATTGCCGTTATGGACTACTTATTTCAGGATATCGTTTGACTTAGACTCAAAAAGTGATATCCACACATGCAGAACTTGCTTGCATTAGTTGCTAAAAAAATCATAAAAATGGAAAAAGTTTTGAAAAATGGGAAAATGGGGTGTTTTAAAGCTTGTGATTTCTTAACTCTCCCCACAAAAGTCTTTGCTACTTTTCAAAGATTTAGTTTGGGGAAGTTTTGAGGTATTTGGTTTTAGAGCATATAATATTGCGTGAGGACACGGCAATCACTTAGTTTGGGGAATTTTGATATGTGAGAAATCACATATCCTTTTTATACCAAAAATGGCCCTAAAATGAACAAATTGTGCAAATTATGCTTGTATATTGCTTGTTTTGTCATTTGTGATGTGTAGGTACAGATAATGCAAAAATCACAAGAAAACGGTCAAAATCGGACAAACACGGACACGGGAATAGAAAGAGTGCACAAGAGCCGGGAGTTTGATAGCAAAAAGGTCAAATAGTCAACCATGGTCAACAATGGTCAACCCACAAAATGCCAAAACCTTCAAAATACCTACATAACCCTTAATGTTAAATTCATTTTCAACAAAGTCCTAAAATTGATAACACCGTTAGGCCTTTATTAATTTAGAACTAACGGTCATTATCTCTTTATAACTAAAACCTTTAAATCCCTAAACCATGCCCAAATCATAACCCCCTGCCCAATTTCCTTTTTATACCCAAGCCTAGGTCAAACACCCATTTCCCGGGTCAAACACAAAATGTATAACATTTGGGGGGCGGGAAAAATAGTTTTTACTGTTCACCGTCTCCCCCACTTTACCCAGCTTAAATTAAATGCAATTCACCCACACCCTTTCAATTAATAACGTGATCAGAAGATTCTTAGTACTAAGCTACACCTCAGCAAAGCAAAACATCGCCAAAGCCTCTCATTGGCCAAGACACCAACAAGAATGACACGCGGGATTGCAAACAAACACACTTTGAGGGAAATTTTACACTGAAATCAAGCTAAAAGAAACACACTTACTCCCAAAGAGTAGGATTGCCAGCTTGGCAATCTGTGTGATGGAAATTGATCAAACGGACAAAATGAAGGATCTAATGATTAGAGAGGAATGAATGGTCAAGATCAGAGCAAGCAGGAGCGTGTGTTGAAGACTAGAAGCTTCTCTCTTGCTCTATAAATAGAGAGTCTGCTTCACATCAATCAGGGAGGAGTAGTGTTAATATAGCTTAGTGTAGTTTTTTTTAAATAACTTTTAAATTTAGCTTATTGTAATGTCTTAATTCAGTAATTGTAATCTCTTTTTCAAGCTTGTAATCAATACACTTTTATTAATAAAAGTGTGTTTTCATTTTAATGTGCAATTTATGTTTTACTTAATAAGCAATTTGGTTTAATAAGCTCTTAATTAATCAAATAAGTTCTTAATAATCTGTCTTAATCTCTACACAAGCTAGCTAAGAAGATTACATGACTTTTAAATGAAAATTACATTAAGATAAGGCAAATAAGCTGAAAAATAAGCTATTCTACTACCTACACTACTCCTACTTCTAGATGCCCTTAAACTGTGAGTGAAAGCTTCCTTTTATAGCCTTGAGATGAACATTCTAGATTCCAAGGACGCTCCTCCTCCTGATCTCAACCATTAATTTATAACCGTCTTCATACCACTTGATCTTAGCCGTCTATGACCTTCCACGTATTTGTAGCCAATCAAATGTCTCGGGATCGCCAATGTGGCTCCTCTAGGTGTCAGATGGTGTCTGAGCTTCTAGAAACAAGTTTAATTACCATTTAAATGGGGGTGAATTTGGTGCAAGGTAATGTTTGAGACGGAAGGTGAATAGTAAAAGGGTATGGCGCCTTTTCTTTCTCTTAACTACGCGTTTGACCCGACGTATGAAGTGTTGACTTGGGCTAAACGTTTATATTTAAGGGAAATGGGCCCTTGTTTTTGATTTGGGCTCGTTAAGGGGTTTAAGGATAATATTAAGGAACTTAAAGACCGTTAGACCCTAATGTTAAGACTAACGTGTTATTGTTTTAGGGCTTTTAGTGAAAAATGATTTTATCTAGAAGGCTCTTGGGTAATGTTGAGGGTTTGGCATTTTATGGTTTGACCAAGGGTTGACCAAGGTTGACTTTGTTGATCTTTTGCTAGAAACTTTCGGTTCTTGTGCACTCTATCCGTTCTCGTGTTCGTGTTTGTCAGGATTTGACCATTTTCTTGTGATTTTTGCAATATCCGTACCTACACATCACAAATGACAAAAAAAGCAATATACAAGCATAATTTACACAATTTGTTCATTTTAAGGCCATTTTTGGTATAAAAAGGATATGTGATTTCTCACATATTAGTGGTCAGATATTGTTCATATGGGATAACATTACTATTACCCATATCAACATTATTTGAGTCAATAACAGTTGACTATTGTACTTCGCTATGAATCTTATGCTTGACCTGATTATTATCACTAGCAACATTAGCATTTTCCAGATCAGGTACCTCAGATAATATTGATGCATCGGATGAGCTAGCTTGTAGATTTGTTGGCCCAACTGATGACAAATTGGCCATGAAGATAGACTGAGCAGTAGGTTCATCATCAACATCTGAGTTAAAAGCATCACACTCATCTGCCTGGAAAATGTTATATTCATTCCGAGCCAAATCCCTGACAGGTTGGTTATCCACATCAGCATCAAAAGTGTTGGGTTGTTCTCCAACCAGAAAGAGTAACTCTTCTTCATCCAGCACTGCTTCATTCTCTTAGGCTTGCATCAGCAACATCTTGTCCTTAAAGTAATCAAAATTCTGTGGATGCTTCGGTTGAGTGCAGTTCCATGCAATATGCCATATCCCATTACAGTTATAACACTTGATAGGCTTTCCCTGACCTGCATTAGCATTCCCAGCTCTATTCTGTGTACCTCCAAAACCTGCTGCACCATTTCCCCAAGAAAAGATACCCTGATTCTGTTTCTGTTAATTACGCTTGAACCTTCTGAACCACGATCTACCTTCCTGAATAGTTGCTTGATTTCGGTGTTAGATGAGGTTTCGTAAGTTGGGTTTGGTCTATGAGGTTGCTCTGAAGATTGGTGAGTATCACAATTTTTGGTAAGGGTGTCAAGAATTTCATCATTTGGGGTATCCATGTCAAGTGATGATGTTTCAGCATATTGGTGGATATGTCCTGGATTGACATTTGAGACTGAGAAGGTCTTGTTGGATGATTGATAGGTAAGACTGACTCTATGATGGTTGGGAGAGGGTTGCACACTTGAGACAAAGGCAGCAGATCATTATTGGGTGAAGTGATTCTTTTAATTATCAGTCGATCTGTGCATCATGCATCGCATGTTTGTTTTCAAGTATGCATATAACTATTCATGATTTTGTCTCTTTTAACCTTGTTCATTTTAACGCTGTGATAAATCTATCCCAATCAGTGACATGTTGTTGATAACTTGGAGTTTAGTTTGAATTGTTAGGCCATAGTCATCCTGATATTCCGCATGTCATTAACAACTTGTGGAACCAGAACAGAGTCTCATTGATATTTTCACCAGGAAGCATCGTGAAGCCGGTTAATCATCATACAACTGGATGATTCTCAGTCTCTTTGGTGAGTTCAGATCCACGAGAAGCATTTTGACATTGTCCCCATATTTGCTTTTGCTTCAATGTTTGTGATTGATGACTTGTAGATTCTTTGGCGTAATGCCTGAACACAATGTTGTTGTACGGACATCACATCGAATGTTTCTTTTCATTGTCTTAAGATCATCATAAGTTTCCGAGCCTTTACGGTCCAAGAAAACACCCCTCAGTGTGGTACCTAGTGTGTCCCTGGTGACTCCAAGCTGAAATGGACCTTGATCAATCGACTGAAGAATGTAAACTCCATTTTCCTTTCCTCTACAATACAACCAGATTCTTTGTGACCATGATTCGTAATCAGTCCTATCAAGCATAGGATGGCGGGTATTAGAACCGGCCGCTTGAATATCATCAGAATTACTAGACATGATTGAATTGTTTTTGTTTATCTATAAAATTTGGATCGTGATTTTGGAGGTAGAGCAATTAAAGCTATCATGAATCAAACAATATGAATATAGTTTGTTTCAACCTATTAGACATACCATAATAACGTGGTATTCTATAAGTATTGGAATTGTGAGACTTCATCAGAATTCCATAGATAACTTAATTCTCTTTGGATCAAATACTTGTCAATTGGGTCGAGCCAAATTGCATATTCAGTATTTTCGAACCAAGTGCATGCTATAGTGTATATTTCTTGAATAATACAAGAACCCTATGTTCACGTGTTCACAAGAAGACAGAACTGTTCAAGAATTATATGTTCATGTGTTTACAAGAAAACAGAACATGTCAAGTATACATTATAAGTCTTTGAATAATTCAAGGACCTCATGTTTATGTGTTAACAAGAAGACATAACAATTTTACTACATACTTTATGTTATAAGTCATTGATTAATTCAAGGACTTCCTAATTATGTCTTAACTAGAAAACATAATTATAGTAACTAAAGTAGTTATGAACACAATCTCTTGAGTTCAATAGTAATTTCAAGTTAATTTCATACTTCAAAATTATGATTATTATTATTTAACCACAATTAGATTGACTAAAACATGTAGTCAAAATGTTGAAGTAGCTTTACATTATATCATGACATTTGAATGTAATAGGGCAACAAACATCTTGTATGTTTAAGTCCTAGTAGATTTATTAGCTTTCTTACCTTGCGGTCAAGAGAAACCAATAATATGTTGTTCCTTGCACACACTTTGAGATTTCTCCCACTTGTGTAAGGTACAACATCATATTATGAAGACAAACAACACAACATGTGCTTGATTGTGTAAACAATATGATAATGTCATAGATATTACAAGTAGATTTAGAACCATAACGTAAAATAAGGAATTGTGGATTATTATTCTATAGATAACTTTTTAGAAAGCGACATCAAAAAGGCAACTGGTTATCCATAAAATAAAATACAATTTTCCTAAAACCATGGTCGTTCATATTCGAAAAGTAATGAATTATTTCAAAGCAGGTTCAAAATAATATGGGTGACTAACAAGGAAATAAATCTCGTAGCTCCCACTGAAATTAACAACCTTACATGAATGTCATTTCAGTAATAAAAACGCAATGCTCCCACTGGATTTGTCAACATTGTAAGTGTTACATTACCAGTAGAAAGCAAATAGCAATTTATTAACTTTCCTATTCTCTTAGAATGCCTATAAGTAGCAATGTACTTAGGTATTGAATAGAGTATATGAAGTTCTACTTATGTAGATGAGGGACTAGCCATTTATGCTTTCATTTAACTTGAATATAAGCATGCAATTCCTCCTTTATCGTCTACATAGCCACAAGGGTATTTAGCACTTTAAGGAATAATGTGAGTCCAAGAAAAAACATCTAGCAAATATGCTAGTAATTTCTTTACTCGTTGCGGTTTAAACTCATACATCGTGACAAGTGCAAGATGTCATTATTTGGTAGCTATAGACAAAATGTTCTCTAGTTACACAAATATTTTATCTTTCAATTATTTCATGACCGAAAAAAGGTAATGAAAGATCGTAAGTGAGTTTAAATATAATTGAAGAAAAATTCAATTATAACCCTATCTTAGTTTTGTCAACTAAGGAGAAAAGATAGGAGTAAGTGTCACTCTTCTTACCAGGAAAAGAGACTATGTTTGTCTTTTCAAAGAAAAGCAAACTTTTGTTTACGAATTATGTTGCAGCAACACAATTAATCAGAACATAGAAAGTTCAATTTTAGTATTTTCGATAATTAAATTCTTAATAGAATTAACTACCCAATTAATTACTAATTAAGACTAAGATCCAACTTGACCTCCCACTTATTACCAGAGGTCTGACCAGTGAGTAAACAAGTAGGGCAAGTGGTAAACGTCGATCGTTAATTGCATAAAGATGCAACTCTTAGACTTATGAGACCAGTCAAGACATTAATCGACAAGTAATAATGTCAAGAGCATGTTTAGTTCTCATCTTATGCCTCGGGTCCAAGGTCTGACCAAGCATACTCGAATTAAGTCGACCAAGCAAGAACGCGTAAAAATCGCCAAAGGTCTGACCAGTGAGCAAAATTCACCATGGGTTGGAATGACCCTAAGGTCTGACCAAAGAGGCCAAGCCAAATGCACGTGTTCCTGGTTGGCTGGCAAATACTTAAAATTTAATTCATGGGGGTATACACATAAAGTGATAAAATTGCGTGTACAAAAAAGCATGCAAACAACTTTATAGCACTAATTTAAAAAACCTTTAATAATGACACTTTAGTGGCATGCCATGGTTTACGGTAACTCCAATCGAACGCACAAAGAAGCGGAGAATCAGGTCAGCGCGAAGCGTATTAAAAACCTAAATTCTTTAGGAGTGTTGACCACTTCCGCCTTAAACTTCTCTTATAGTTTGTTCTAGTGGATGAGCCGTACTTCTCATGAGTCCATAGCCCCATAAATTCGTCCATTTTTTTAAATTCATGAAAAACATGTTTCATATTTTAGTCTTTTTAATGTGACAAAACCATATTTCTACAAAAGACTAGCAGGTCACAAATGAAATATGTTTTAGGCATGTAGAATTAAAGACCGGTATAATGTCATATTTATTGTTATTAGTCCGTATTCCATTTATGAATAGCATGTAAACTAGTAACAAAAAAGCATGTTAGGAACATAATAAACAAGATAACATAAATTAAAACGAGTAACTAGTAATAATCCGAGTTCTCTACGAGTCTATCCGCCAAGTTGGAGAACATAAGACCCTCACTAGATTTTCATCAAGTGCCTAATCGCCCCATTCAGCACAAATTAATGTGATTGAAAAGGTTAGGTCTTATAGCCGGGAAATTTAGTGAAAGAACAAATCAAACTAACAATTTTTAAAAGATCTATTTTCCACAAAAAAAAATATTTAGTTCCCAAAAATAAAATATTACAAGATCTTTAAATAATTAGGAAGATTTTAATAATTCTACATTTAAACCAAATTAAAAGAAGAAACAAATAGGCAAATTAACATTAACAATATAATATATTCGTCTTCTAATTCTCTAATAACTTTTAATCATTAAGCTTGCTAGATCTAGCAATTTTCTTATAATTTAAGGTAACGAGATTTGCATGTCCTTTACAATATTACAATAAATTCAATAATAAAAAAAATAATCGCAACAAACCCTAAGCAATAATAAATACTAAAAATCAAATCTGGCGTGTAACAAAGAGGTAAAATTTGATTTTTAAAATAAGCGTGTAACCCCAAAATGCCGTGAAAACGAGATGGACTCTTGATGCATACTGTTAGGATTTATAAGATCAAGCTAACCAATTTAGCCACGAGTGCGCATGGAATGGATCTAGTTTATGGCAAGAAAGTTAACACAATATTACATAAGAAAAGTGTACCATTAGTTAAGCGAGTTATTATTCATGAATTACAAAAGCGTCTAATAAATAAAAAAAACAAGACAAAAAACAAACGCCTCAAGTCTTCTACTAGTCTAAACGTTTATCTCCACACAATCACAGTCAACCACGTAATTGTTAAGGATTGTTAGTCCTTAACCCTCACATCAAACCACACCTGTTTATTTAAAACCAACACCACAAGCCTGTGGTTTTCTTCCCCTTTTTTGGGGGGGAAAAATCCCGAACCAAACAACCTTTAATAAAAGGTTTAAACCCTAATTCGTCACTTTTGAGGAATCACTAAACAACCACTACGCGTATCTTAAATTTGTCAAGCAAGGAGTTCAAGCAAAACGGGAATAACCCTAATTCTGCGGTTTAACCTCGCGGTTTTTTAGGTTAAAAACGGCCGAAACCCTAAATCAAATAACTAGCGATTTTAGGGGATGCGGATTAGGTGATAAAGAAAAACCAAAAAAATAAACCCTAAAGGGTTTAAGGTTCGGTTCGTGGGTTTTGGGGGAGAGGGAAGCACCGAATTATTTAGTGTTTTGGGAGAAGATAGAATGAAGAATGAGGGATATGGGGTGTGTTTATATATGCACCCAATAACCCTAATTCTTGTATTAAAAATATTTAGTATAATTCCCAACAAATAAAACCAATCTTTTCTCCTTTCCTTTCCTCCACCTTATAACCGACTACAAAACAAACACCAAGACCCCTTCAAGAACCTATGGAGTTTCTTATTTCGGCCAAACGAAGCCCCTACTATGCCTTGAGGTTCCGGTTTTGACCGGTATTAGTCCCTCGGTTTCTTCTATATTTAGAAATGTAACATTATATTAATTAAACACGTAACTAATTTAATGACTATTTAAATATATTTCGTGAAGTAAACATACTCTTCGTGTATTAACCTAACTGTGTGCCCACTCAACTGTTTGCCCCCCCCCCATAAATAGGCACACCTTAATCTAACTATAACTTGCGGTATCTCAGACGTACCATAATTCCAAACAAAAGTAACACAAAGTTGGATTCTCGTGTGATTTATTTCTTTTTTTTAATTTGGGATGATAAAAACTAAAAACCAATACATGACGAAAACGATTTATAACATAAATTTAAGGGTAAATGAGTAATCTTGAGATTTTTCCATGCAAAAGCTGTTATTTTAAAAGATATTAGACTAAAATAAAAGCCTGAAGCTTCATTAACCAAACAAATTCTATGGTATTGCAACAGTTTATATTGGTAACTGTTCAATTACTAAAAAGTTATATATGTTAAAAATAGATCAATTATGAACGAACTTTTTTAAGAGAGGATGGTATGGTGACGTCATGGCTTGGCCCCATGGCATTAGCTGAGAAAACTCTCGCGCCAACGACACCGGGCATGGCGCCAAAAGCCATCGCGCCGACAACTTTAGCCCACGCCAAAACATTATTCTTATTAGTTTTTTTTGTGTTGTGTTTATGTGTGTGTGTTATGTTTGTGTGTGTTTGATTTTGTGTTTGTGTTTGTTTTCATCTTTGTAATTCATATTCTTCTCCCTATTTAAAGTTTGTTGTTTTTTTGTATGATGTTGGCAAAGGAGGAAGAAAGAGGAATGTATTTTTTTTTAATTTTTTTTTACTTTAAACCTTGTTGTTATGAAAGTTTATAATATTAATCCTTGTTAGTGTTTTTCTTGCACCGTTAGTCTCTATTTTGTTTACACCGTTAGTCCTAAATTTATATATATAGAAAAAAAAATCTCGCACAACACAACATTTTGTGGTGCCAATGAGGGAAAGGGTTTTGGTGCCACGTGAAAGAGTGGTGCCACGGGAAAAAGTGGTGACGTATGCAAGGGTTTGTTATTATCCGTTGGGTAATAGCCTACCTGTGATGTCGTTCTCTTGTCATGCCTCGTTAGTCGAGCATTTTTGTTGTTACTATTTGACTTGTGGTTGTACCTTCCGGTCGTACCGTCACGAGTAGCCGATTCTATGTCATTTATGGGAAACTTGGTCTGCACTCTTCTTTAGCGTATCTGTCATTTATAGGAACCTAAACACCTCATAATGCACATCCACAATGTTACTAACCATGACCAGGTGCCTATTTTCAGTATTAAGAACATTGTGTCGGCTACATTACATAAATGATGTCGAA
>BQNB010102616.1:7162-24202 GCA_026074375.1 Tanacetum coccineum | reverse complement strand
TGACTTGTGTTTTGTGCCCTGAAGTAGCACCTCAATGTTACCATTCCGCTGCGTTGTCCTGATTTTTGGGGGTGTTACACAACAGATAAAGAGTTTCTAGTTACTGATATAAACATGTAGTTGTCTTGTCCCATGTAACAATGTTATGGTTGTTCAGTCAAATGTGTTGAATTGGTGAAAGAAGTGTCAATTTACAAGCACATGCACAATTTTTAATCGCGGCATCATAATGTGTCTATTGGTTCGATCAATCAGTTGTGGCTAGTTGTATACCAGGTCACGACGTTTATCTTATTGATTACCTTAAACATGGAGGTTTTTCAAATATTCATATGAAACTAGGACAATATAACTTTATATGCAGGGATTACTTATAACTATATCTAAATATAACGTTTACTTTTGTATAATTAGGTTAGTAAATTCTTGTTTTATAGACTTGCCCAATCATTTCAAAAGTTGGATTACCCGCGCTTCGCCGTGGGGCACAAAGGACAAACGGTCGTTACTTAACGTTCGGTAAGTAACGACCGACCCGACAGACTATTTTTGTAAATTAAAAAAAAAACTAACGGACGTTACTTGACAGCCGTTAGTGGGGGAGAGGGAATTTTGTAATTTTTTTAATGTGAGGACGGTCGTTACTTAACAATCGTTAGTGAGAGAGTGGAAAATTTGTAATTTTTTAAAGTGAGGGTAGTTTTCGTCATTTGGGTCATAGTGTGGGGGTATTTTATAAAATGTATGCTAAATGGGCTGGGCCAGTTTTGGGCTTGGTCACGGGTCGGGTCGGGGCTCCGTTTTGCAAACGGTTTTCATAATTTATTGGTTAGTGATACAGTCTTCTAATTTAATGTACATGAGCTTATAACGAGTGGAAGTGATCATTAAGAGTATGTAAACTACAACTAATGCGCACGGTTACATAAATTGAAATCAAAATACATTTCATAGTTTTAAAAACTTAATACTTGATTACCAACAAGGTGCAACCAATGCACACAGCCCAGGTTTTCGTCCCGACCTTAACAAGGTTATACTATTTAATTCTGCCCCTATAGGTACATGGTGAGATTCGAACCTAAGATCTCTCCAAATATACCTCCTCAAGGTTACCCTTGATGGCCAACAGATAAAGAGTTTCTAGTTACTGATATAAACATGTAGTTGTCTTGTCCCATGTAACAATGTTATGGTTGTTCAGTCAAATGTGTTGAATTGGTGAAAGAAGTGTCAATTTTCAAGCACATGCACAATTTTTAATCGCGGCATCGTAATGTGTCTATTGGTCTGATCAATCAGTTGTGGCTAGTTGTATACCAGGTCACGACGTTTATCTTATTGATTACCTTAAACATGGAGGTTTTTCAAATATTCATATGAAACTAGGACAATATAACTTTATATGCATGGATTACTTATAACTATATCGAAATATAACGTTTACTTTTGTATAATTAGGTTAGTAAATTCTTGTTTTATAGACTTGCCCAATCATTTCAAAAGTTGGATTACCCGCGCTTCGCCGCGGGGCACAAAGGATAGACGGTCGTTACTTAACGTTCGGTAAGTAACGACCGACCCGACAGACTATTTTTGTAAATTAAAAAAAAAAAACTAACGGACGTTACTTGACAGCCGTTAGTGGGGGGAGGGGGAATTTTGTAATTTTTTTAATGTGAGGACGGTCGTTACTTAACAATCGTTAGCGAGAGATGGAGAATTTTGTAATTTTTTAAAGTGATGGTAGTTTTCGTCATTTGCGTCATAGTGTGGGGGTATTTTGTAAAATGTATGCTAAATAGGCTGGGCCAGTTTTGGGCTGGGTCACGGGTCGGGTCGGGGCTCCGTTTTGCAAACGGTTTTCCTTATGATTGTTTATAGTTATAATGAGGTATGAAATGTGGTTATAGCAAACCATTCAACAAAAACTATAAATGTAAGATGAGAGAATGAGAAGTAACAAGATTTAATAAGAAAGAAAAATTAAGAAGAAAGTACTTGTCGATGCTATCTCATATCGATGAAGCACTGTAAATGGTAAAAAAGGTTCATATCATAGGTTACTGACCTTTTTTACTCTGAAAGGTCCAAGTTACGTCATAATTTGTACGCGGCTCTTGACTTAAGAACCATTTCAAAGCTTTCTTCAACAAAATAAGAAACCGTTTTAGCAATAGTACCTGATTTGGGAACGCGCAAACTGAATTGCAATTTGTGGCCTCTTTAGCGAATTATGTGACTATGGTCGAACATATGTTAGCTCGTCAATAGTTTAAATTTTTGAGTTAGTAAAAGATGTGAAACATCCCCTGCAACATTTTCTCGTTAATGATATAATAAGAGGAAGCGGATCCTAAGGAAGAACATCCCGAGACCCAGGAGACGTCGTTTCCCATCTATGAATGACCCTTGGTAAGTCTCTTTTACTCATACACGAACAATAGAACAAACTTTCTCTCACTCAATTATCAAGGTACACAACAAAAAAAACAGTTTTTAGTTCTTTAACTACTTTAACCAATTGCATCTTGCAGAAATTATATAATCTTGCGAGTTATGTTTTAACTTTCGTTGAAGCAAAGGTTTTAACTTTTAACTTGCAAAACAAGAATTATAGATGGTACCTTTTTTTGCTTTAGCTTTAAAACCGAACCGTTTTAACAATCAGAAACCATTATAATAAATATATATAAAAGAGCAGTATGCTCATGAACAGTGCCAAGAGAATAAAATATTCCCCAAGCACGCAATTTGAGAATTTTTTTATATATATTTACAAAACGCGTCCTGAATTTTAACTTATTTACGACCTTTTTATATAACAAACTTTATTTATCAAATTTGGAGCGCATATTTACCGATTCATTCGGGAAAAAAATGTCATTGAAAAGATCGTCGAATTGTGAACAAAACGAGCTCAATATTACACTACTTCTGACATGCGTACGATTTTATAATAAATATTGAAGTTTAATATATATATTTAAAAAACCGAATTTCCAAAACGCACCCTGGACTTTAACCTATTTATGTTTTTCTTTCAATTTTTTTAAAACTCAATTTTCAAAGCGCACCCTCAACTTTCACCTACTTACGACTTTTCAATAAAATAAACTTTATTCGTCAATTACGGAGCGCATATCTATCGATTTATTCGGAAAAAATGTTGCTGAAAAGATCGTCGAATTGCGAACAAAACGAGCCCAATATTGCAATGGTTCTGACATGCGTACGGTTTTATAAAAAATGTTGAAGTTTAATATATATTTTAAAATGTTTATGGAAATAGTCATTAGGGTTATCGGTTCGTTACAAGGTGAGTCATAGTCGCTAAAAAATAGTACTTGGCGTTATCGGTCCGCTGAAAAATAGTCTTGCGGGCTCCGCGACAAGGCGCGGGTGACAAACCTCGTTTAAAAAAAAGTCCGGTAAACAAAATGACTTTTTTTTTTGTTTACTAAACGAGAAAGAGGCCAATTTTACCCGAGTCGGGTGCTGTAATAATCCAAAAGGTCAATGGTTTAAGTTGTTGACCTGCTCGTTTGACCCCTGAATTATGAATCAATCCAAAGCATTCATTGCTTCATGTTTTGGTTATAAACTTTTTTTAACACCAAAGGTTTAATTTCTTTTAAGGAGAATTCTAAAAAAAGTCTAAAATTCAAAATTAAATGCCTCTTTACCTTATCATTTTTTTTTCTAAAAATACGTCATGGCAACTAGGTAACTTAACAAGAAATTGACATATTTCCGTTATTATAATATTAAAGTATAGACAGGTTGCTCATAAGTACAATATGTTGCCCATAAGTATAATAGGTTGCCGAAAAATTTTATACTTTAATATTATAATAAAGGACACATGTCAATTTCTTTTTAAGTTGTTGGTATGTGTTTAATTACACATGTCTTTTATCTTTAAAAACAAGCTAAAATAACCAAAAACAGACTTAAAATGCCAAAAATATGCTTGTTTTGCTAATTGTGTTGTGCAGGAACGGATATCTAAGAAAAGGACGAAAAACGAAGCCAAAACGACAAAACCGGACACGGGATGGAAAAGTATGGTAAAGACAAAGTCAAGACCAAGCCCAAGTCTGAAAAAGTCAACCAAAGTCAACCCCGACAAATCCAAAGTCAAACCCGAAGCCATAAGTGAAGAAAAATAAGTTTTGGGGCCAAAATTGCCAAGTCCCTAACTTATTTAATGAAGAAAATGAAAAAAAATACTTGTAAGGGACTCATAATGCCATTTCACCAAAGATATACTACAAGGGGAGAATCTGCCACCTCTTTTGCAATCCCTATATAACACTTGAGGGACTGTTGTTGCAAATTTCCAAACTTATAAACCCCACAAGGACGTGTGATGCAAAGACCCATATAACCTTTAAGGGCTAAACATGACAAACCCACACCCAGTTTTAAAACACTGTATATCTTCCAACACCAATTCACGCCAAAACTCCACACCCCCTCCTGTCACCTTCAGACCTCGTTGACTTCACCACATACCTCCAAACCTATCACTAACATAAACCTCACCCCCCACATGGTCAATGTCCACGGTGGCAATCCAAAAACCCTCAATTCGATCAATGGTTGAGATCAATTTGAGTGGGCAACAAGAAAAATGAAAGGTTCAGATTGGTTTGTGTTTCTACACACACAACAAACACATGGGCATTTGTCTCTACAAAGAAGCACAAAGAGAAGAGGCCAAGAAAAAAAAACTAGCTCGTTTTCTATAAAAGCTTTTGTAAGCCCTTGAGGCAAGTTAGTTAGTTTTTAGAGAGTAGTTTTAGAGTTCAGTTTTAGTTTTAAATAGAGTAACTCAGTTTAACTTTTATGTACTTGTAATTTGTTTCAATGAAAATTCAGATTTAAGTTTCAATTGTGTTCAGTTTAACTCAATATTATTTTTTTAAGCTCACAAAGCTCTCAATTCAGCACCGTTAACCTTGTTTAAACTTTGATACAAGAATTAAGACAAAAATAAAAGGGGAAAACAAAAGATTTATTGTTTGTTAAGCTAATGGTGTTGGCCAAACATGGAAGGCTCATTGGGTTTCTTAGATAGCTTATTTATAAGCTTGGGTAGGTCTTAGAGCTTATCTAGGTTTCATACACTCCTGTTTTGAGCAAGGAGTTCAGGTATACTCTCTTTTTAATTTTTTAGCTTATAATTACTGTAGCATTGCTTATTGTAGCTTATTCTCTGCTTATTTCAGTCTTTTATTGCTTATTTATATTGTTTATGCTTATAAATGCCCTTTAGTTGCTCTTGTATCATTTACTTGTCATTTGCCTAAAAACTGTCTTGATATGTCTATTTTTGCTTTTTGCTTATTAGCTTATTAAATTACTTATTTCTTTTTGCTTTTTACCTTTTATTGCTTATTATTGCATATTTAATAGTTGTCTTTAAAATTTATTGCTTAATTCAGTCTTTATAAGTGTTAAAATCCGTTTTTGAAAGTCTAAAGGGGTGTTTGGTTAGCCCAAAATGGGTCAATAATGGCATGTATGGGTTGGGGCCATTTGGTCAAACTTTGGTTTAAGATTACTAAGTTATGGAAAGCTATTGTTCAATAAGATTCGTTTAAAGAGCGTTTTCACAGTTTACTTTTTGTTCTCTAAACTGTTGGAAATTCACTAGGTTCAAATAGCTTATTGGGTTAAGCCATAGTAAACCAGAATTAGAGTTCACTTTGGTGTCATTTGTGTGTGCAAGAACCAACTAGTAGAGTTCCTTAGGAGTCCTTAGTTTATGTTAACAATTCTGTCACAAAATTTCTTTGAAAAAAAACTGCCCTGGTGCTAAGGGCTTGCCTTTAAGCCCACTTTTCTAGCTTATTAGTGAACCTTAGTTCAAGTTTTTGGATTTTCTAGAAAGCCAATAAGCCCTTTTATAAGACCTCATAAGCTCAAGCCTAAATTCCCTCTCTAGGTTGCTTATTTTTAAGCCCAAAATGGCCTTTTGGGACTGTTTTGGCCTGCAAGTTCAGGTTTAGAGCTTATTTTGGTTTCTTGGCTTATTGGCTTAAATTTTTAGCTTATTGCTGTTTGTTTCTGGCTTATTAGGTTAGATAGCTTATTTTTCTTAGTTTCATTACTTAGCTAGCTTATTTGCCCTTTAGCTCCTTTAGTCCTTTAGTGTTAAAATAGCTAAGTCTGCCTCTTTTAGTAGCTTACTGTTTTGCTTATTTGTTTATGCTTTTTATTTGCTTGTTATTGCTTATTTAGTGTAGATATAAGCCTGTTTTTGCTTATTGCTTTGTCATTTGCTTATTCATCTTAAAAAGTGAAAAAGAAAAGCCATTTAAGCCTGTTGTCCATTATTAGCATACTGTCTGTTTTTACTTGCAATTTTCTGCTTATTTATCAAGCTTATTTCTGTCTTAGATTTAGTTTTTAAGTGCTTTTCAATATTTTAATTTAGCTTTTTAAGTTTTAAGCTTAGCTTATTAACTTTTTGTTAAAAATAGTAGTAAGTGTTAAGTTTTATAAAAAGTTTAAGTGTTTTGTCATAATAAGCTGTTTAACAGCTTATTTCTTTAGATTTTCAAAAAGTGTTTTTACAAAAGTTGATAAGCAAGGGCTTATCAACGTTTTTGCTTTTCAAAGTTTTTTTAAAAAAAAAAGGGATAAGGGGAAACCCGGGTGAGCAAGACTCGAACCCGGGTCTCAACCCTCATCAACCCTCTTTCATACCAACACTCCTACCGCTGTGCCCTTGGGACTTCTTCGTTAGAAGCCCAAGTGGTTATTAATATAACCACATTTTACCACAATAAGCCTTTCAGCCCTTGTGGGCTTATTCCTGGCTTATTTATAAGTTGTGGGTTCGAGTTAGTATTTTTCCTAGGATAGTTGTAGCTTAATCTATTTTTCTGTATTTTTTCGTAATTTTTACTGTTCATTTACTAGTTTTTATAATTTATTTTCTTTTAAACTGTTTTTAATTCATAAAAAATAAATAAAAAGTCAAAAAAATATTTTTCTTTTTTGCAAAATTTTCTTTTATAATCTTTTACTTAGGAAAAATATAAAAACGTTTGTAGGGTCATTTTTGCAAAATCATACTTTTTAAAGAACGGGATTTACCCCCGTTTTTGTTTTTTTTTATTTTAGAGCTCGTTTTAACTCCGTTTTCGGTCTAGTCTTTTTTATTCTTCATTATTAGTCCCCTAGAGTAGATTAGAAGTAAAAATTTCTTTGTAGGGTTAATTTTTAAGATTTCAGGTTTTTGACCCCTTGTTTGGTATTCCTGTTCTCGTTTTTCAGTATAATTTCATAATTTTTAGATTTTCTCAATCGTTTTTGCTTATTATTGATTAATTTAGCTTTCTAAACTCCCAAATCATTAATCTCATTCAAACTCCAATTTTTCGACTGTATTGATTCTCAAGCACAGCCTCGCTGGGGATAAACGACCCGGGGATATTCTATACTACTTCTCGGTTTCATTGATTATTTTTAGATTATACTTATTATATATATTTTATTATATTATTATATATATAAGAGATGTTAGTTTAAAACCAATCAGTTGCTCAGTTGCCAAGTTGACATGAGATATTTTAAGAAAACTTTTGTTTTGAGTAATGTGGCACACACTCTTTGAAAAGTGGACTTTTTTGTGAATTTTCCATCTCTTTTATGTAAGCGTAGATTCATTATTTAAGCATAATGTTAAAATATTGTAGAAAAGTTTCTAAAGCTAACTTGTAAGATTAATCCTGGCTTCAAAGAAAAGTTGAAACATCTGTAAATAAAACAACTTGTAAAATTATACTATTTTTTGCACGTTGTAATTGGTTCAAGTATTTGAAAGACCAGACTGCCTTTTTTTGGGTACTTTGAAGTCGTCTAATACATAAATTCGGATTATGCGTAGTTTTCTAGTTACATTCTTACAATCTACTATGGAGTTGATATTGAATTTACTTTTGATATTAATAATATTTAAGCAATAAAAAGTTTGTTTAATTGTTCGTGTATCGACCACCCAGATCCTTCCTATCGCCAGTTCGCCATCATGCTTATCACAAAAGTCAAAAAGCTTGACATGAATGATCTCATCACCCCATAATTATTGAGGTGTGTACAAAATCCCACAATCATATTGCTTGAATTTTCCCTCGTATTAAGCTGTTAAGAACCTTGCACTGACCTAAAAAGTGATCAAGTAACAATCCTAAACAAGTTCGCCTAAATACTCTTAAAAGGGGCAATTTCATATATCCCATCTTTTTAGTTAGAAATTTCATATTTACCTAAACATACAAAAAAATATTGTACATTATGTATTCGATAGTTTTTTTTTTTTGGAACAACAATTTATTCGATCAAAAAACTAGCAAGGAGCTAGAATTACAAAGAAACAAGATATGGGTTTTTAAGTCAATCGTTCCAACTAAACGAGGCTTTACATCGATACCTACACCAATAAAACGACCCAGACACAATGACATCAAAAATCATCGCCTTCAAAGGAATTTTAGAATCAAAAAGTAACTTGTTTCGGTATAACCAAAGGTGTCACCACATAACATAAAAAACACCTTCAAGAATCAAATAACAGTATTCAAAGCTTTACTTTAAGTATATATTAAATTAATTATAAAAGTAGAGGGAAATATGAAATTATTCCCTCTTAAAATGTTGTGCTAAACACACACATCTTGCCGAATAGATAACAGGTTGAAACATGTTTGGTTTGTTTGGCAAATTATAAAACGCAATAAACAAGAGGAGAGATTACAAATAAGCAATCACACGACATCACAAACTAATACTCTCTCCGTTCTATTTTTATTGTGTACGTTTTCTTTTTGGGATGTCCCAATTTAATTTTCAACTAATAAAAATAGATAAGGAAGTTTGATCAAGTTTACTATATTACCCTTGTTTGAAATTATTATTACAAACTTTAAAAAATACTTAAATTAATTAGTTTAAGGTAAAACTGTTATTCTGTTAAAAAGTAAAAAAGAAAAAACAGTCTTAAAACGAATAATGTTTATTTAATAACAAAACATGTATACTACTACCCTTATAATATCCACAAATTAATGTTGGGTGTAAGTTCCCACATCGAGAACGAAGTATATATACTTTTACAGTCACCTAAATAACAGTACACGTTATGTTTACTTCTTTGAATTCGCAGGGACTTTTTACTCAACAAATATTGTTTGTTTTATTGTCACGATTAAACTTTTTTTTTTTACTTTGTTTTATTGTTACTTATAAAAAAATTTTACTTAATAAAAGTAAATATGGAACTAATTATATATATAATCATTTGAGATGTGTTGACCTACTGTTCATCGAAGCACTGTAGCTACAGTGCTACAGTGCTGGGCCAGAAAATTTAGCCCAAAAATTTGGGCCGGCCCAATTAGTTTTTTTTTTTTTTTTTTTTAAATTGTTAGCACAAAATAGGGAGGAAAAAAATGTTACAAAAGTACCGACGCATTCAGATAAAAAAATACCCGCGGTAACATTTCCGAATTGATTTAAACAGTGTCATTTTACACCATGAGAACAAAAAAATAAATTCGCAAAAAAAATATAAAATAATAAAATAATAAAAAAATAAAATTTTAACGCCACGCAACAACGCGTAAGACCATAAAAAAAACTACTAAAACGCAACAACGCGCGAAAAATTAACGCACCGCAGTAACGTGCAGGAAAAAATAAACTTACACTATTAAACATAAAAAAAACGAGCGAAAAAAAAAATTAAAATAAATAAATAAATAAATATAACGCCGTGCAACAACGTGCGAAAAATTAACGCCCGCAGCAACGCGCGGATATCTTTGCTTGTTCTAAATACGTTGAAATCATCTCTTAGAAGGGAAAATTTCAAGTGTGAAATTACAACTATATTGGCATCAACTATGTCTCTATTCGGTTCTCCAGCATGCACTTGTACATAAAAGGCAGTGAAATATCATTAAATAGAAAGAGGATTGAATATCTCACTTCAATACCGATCTGAATGTATAAATTTCTAGCAAAAACAACTAATTTATGAATGAACTAATACGACAATCATATACTTATTTTTATCATAACTAAACTAGTTATAATACCTGTGCATGCACAGTGTTAAACATAAATCAACATTTGTTTAAAGATTATTATTCATATTTCTTGTTCGAAATAGGGTATATTAATGTTTATTTTTCATTTTGTTGGTTTTTATAATCTACTTCATTTGAATGTGACAGGACCTTCGTAGTTGTTGTAACTCACACATGACATTATTTTTTTAGAGTCACAGTGAAAAATAGCAGAAGCACGTTCAAATACGATATACATTTTCTTCTATTACTACCTATAATAAGTCATTATGTAAGTATGTGATTTTAGTTATTCAAAACATGAGGTCACACACAGACTTAAGTGGTTTTTTAATTCATTTAACAAATATTTTACTGGTTGTTTTATTGTTACTTTTGAACTTATTTTTACTTATTAAGAGTAAAATTGGACTTAAATATTAACATTGATTCTAAATACGTTAAAATAATTTTTTACTTTCCTCCTTGTATGTATAATTTTCTAGAAAAACACTAATTTATTGAGTAAAAGGTTCGACTCAAGACTTTATCGCAATAAATAAAAAGATGGCGTGCATTAGTTGGAAGAAAGTTTTAACATCCAAGCAAAAGGGTGGTTTTGGTTTATCCAGTCTCTTTGCTATTAATCGTGCTTTAATGTTTAAATGGCTTTGGCGCTTTAATCATGGTAACACACAACTAACTGATGGAAATAAAAACCTACGAGTAAAAGTAGCTTATATGTTAATGCAACTAGCTTTGAAGAGACGTTGAGTTATCATTTGTCATTGATATACCGCTATGTAAAGCTAAGCAAAATCGATCGGAAACCGAACCGAAGAACAAAATCGCCCAAAAACCGAACCGAACTTAACCGAAAACCGAGTCGAACCGATCGGTTCGGTTTTGTATAAATTTGGTTTTTAGTTTCGGTTTGGCTCGGTTGGGTTCAGTTCGGGCCAAAAGTGATTTAACCAAGACGCGATACCAATTCAGCTTCTTTAGATCGACCAAGCCGTATAAAGAGAGAATTGTTTTGCTTTCTATTGATTTTTCTTAATTGATCTTTACAACAAGAGAACAACCATTATATACACATAATACAATGATCTAATTAAGGAAAATATGGCTATTACTTTTGAAGAATTAGAAACCGTATATCACCACCTTGATTTAAGGGATATGATGTGATTATCCTCAAATCATGCTAATCCCATTAAATTACTTTCCTCAAATCATGCTAATCCCATTAAATTACTTTACTTTTAACACTCCTCCTTAAGTTGAATGGTGGGATTTCCGAAATTCAACTTGCCTAGACATTCATGCAAGGATCTCTCGTTAACCGCTTTTGTTAAGACATCAGCAAGTTGATCTTCTGACCGAACAAATGGAAGTGTGATAATCTTAGCTTCTAACTTTTCTTTGATAAAGTGTCGATCTATTTATATATGCTTTGTTCGATCGTGTTGTACTGGATTTTCTGAAATTTGGATGGCTACTTTGTTGTCACTCATGACTTTGCTAGGTTCTTGTGGTGGATATCCTATCTCGGTTAGTAGCTTTCGTATCCACAACACTTCAGTTATCCCCCTTGCAATCCCTCGGAACTCGGCTTCTGCACTTGAAAGGGCCATCACTTTCTGTTTCTTGCTTCGCCACGTAACAATGTTCACACCAACTAAGGTAAGGTAACCTGAGGTTGATCTTCGGTCTCCTTTATCTCCTGCCCAATCTGCATCGGTATACAATTGAGTTTCTAAATGCCCGTTTTGCTTGAACAAGACTCCATGCCCCGGTGTTCCCTTAAGATATCTTATAATTTCTAAGACTGCTTTCATGTGAGCCTTTTGAGGTTGATGCATAAACTTACTTACCACTCCCACAGCATGTGCTATATCGGGTCGGGTGTGTGAGAGATATATTAGTTTTCTTACCATTCGTTGGTATCTTCATTTGTCAGCCAAGCGGGCTTTTTTCTCTATATAAAGCTTCTGATTCACAATCATTGGAGTGTTCGCTGGTTTGCAATCAACCATACCGATCTCTGCTAGTAAATCGAGAACATACTTCTTCTGGTACATGAAGATCCCCTGTTTTGATCTTAGAACTTTAATCCCAAGGAAATATTTGAGTCTTCTAAGGTCTTTCATTTCAAATTCTGTGAACAAGTTCTTCTTTAGTTTGGTTATTTCTTCTTTGTCATTTCCTATAATAATCATATCATTAACATAGATTATTAGGCAGGTTATGAGATTGCCTCTCTGTTTGAGAAATAATGTATGATCTGAGTTACTTTGTTTGAACCCATAATGTTTCATGGCTAAGGTGAACCTCCTAAACCAAGCTTTAGGGGACTGTTTTAATCCATAAAGGGGTTTTTTAGAAGGCATACTTCTCTTTCTCCAAAATTGTCCGTGAATCCACGTGGAGCTTCCATATAAATTTCCTCTTTTAGCTCTCCGTGTAAGAAAGCATTCTTTACATCAAACTGATGTAAAGGCCATCATTTATTTGTTGCTATGGAAATAAGAACTCTTATTGTATTAATTTTTGCAACCGGAGAAAAAGTTTTAGAGTAATCAATTCCATATGTTTGTGTATGGCCTTTAGCTACTAATCTCGCTTTGTATCTTTCAATTGTACCATCAGGTTTGTATTTAATTGTAAACACCCACCGACACCCGACAGTTTTCTTCCATGGCGGTAAGACACGTTTCTCCCATGTGTTGTTTTTTATAAGAGCTTTTATTTCTTCTTCCATTGCATCTTTCCAATGTTTTGATTTTAAGGCTTGTTCCGTATTAGCAGGATTTCATCAGAATACATAGATAAGGCAAAAGCCTTGGCTTCCTCGGATAGATTTCCTTTGGCTATATTAGCAATTGGATATCTACTTCCTCTGGACACATTTTCTGGGGAATATAAAGATACAATGCAAAGCTTTATTGAATTGATTATAACCTAAGAAGAATACAAGAGTATTTATTAGACAAAACATAGACAAAACCATAACTATTAAACGGACCTAAACAAGTAGGTCGGGCCTATAGGCCTTATTAGCTAACATCCCCCCTTAAACTCACAATGCAAAATACGCACTGTTAACAATTCATACGGGCCTTCAATATTAAATTCTAAAAAAACGAATTTTCCAAAGCAAAATTCAACCGAACTTCCAAATCAGAAACGAACTCGAAACTGATTCAAAAGATTCCAAATTCAAACGGATCCGTAAGCGCACCCTTTATCAACAATAGAACCAATCGATCACATCAGACAGTCAAACATTCTACGAAAAGAACGAATTAGGCGAGATCCCTCCGGTTCATCGACAATTAGCCGATGACCGAAGGATAACAATATATAGCGACTTGAACCTAAGCTCTTGATACCATGTAAAAAACCTATATCCTTTTGATTTACTCCATATCCCATCCCACAAAAACACATTTCTCGACACACGGATCAAGTTTATCACGATATGATTTTGGAATATGAGCAAATACCGTACATCCAAAAACTTAGGTCAAGGAGTAAGCACTTGCGGCAGTGTATGATACTCAGAAGAGTGTTTTCTATCTAATGGGGTTTTCATTTTTGAGGATTTTGTAGGAAGTCGTTGATAAGTAGTGGCATTGGCTAGATCTCTTGCCAAAAAAAATTTGGAGCATTGATTTCAAATATTAGACTCTAGTCATATTCTAACAAAACGCTATTTTTTTCCGTTCAGTTGACGCCGTTTGTTCCTGGGTAATGAGGACTGTGGTTTGATTAACTATCCATTGATGAAAAATAGGTACATTTGTGGTTCATATATTCTCCACCATATCGACACTAAACAACTTGGAATAGATTTTTTGAATGTGTTAGAATCATGGCATAAAATCAGTGAATCTATCATTACTTCAGCTTTATTTTTCAAAAAATAAATCCAAGTCATCCGGGTGCAATCATCAAACCCAACCTGGTTGTGTGGGCTCGCTACGCCTTCTGGGCTAGGGGCCATGTAGCCATAAATTGCCGTTCCAAAAAAAAAGGTACTTTAACTCTAGTATTACTAGGTTTAAAGGTTTGTCTGTGGCTTTTAGCTAATATGCAAGTTTCACAAGAGATTGGTTTATTCAAAAGAAAAAGTTTAGGAAACATAGTATGCAAGATGTCTCAGTCTTCTATGCCATAACCAAGCCTCTCTTTCACTTGTTCCATGAGCTAGCATCACAGTTCCACTTGTAGTTAATTCATCGACGTAATACAGCCCTTGTCTTTCAATGCCACACCCAATAATCGCTCCCGTCCTGATATCTTGTAAGATACAAAAGGTGGGTTGGATGATAACTGAGCAATTCAGCTCTTTTGTTACATGACTAATCGATAGGAGTTTATGTGATAGAGCTGGAACATAGAGACAATTAGAGAGCTTAAGTGTCGGTGAAATTTCAATAGTTCCCCTATTTATTACATTTATTTTTTCTCCATTTGCCGTATGTATATATGATTTTGTTGGTTTAGTTGATGTAGCAAAATCTGATAAATCATAAGTCATAGTATTTGTGGCTCCACAATTAAATATCCATGACTGTTTTTTATTTATATTATAATTTTGAGTTGTGCGCATTGAGAAGGATCCATCTTCTTCATTAACTGTCGTTGCCGCCATCCCCCCAAGTCCAGTGGAATTTTTTCGATCAGTATCGGTGTTAGCAGCGAAGGCTTTGCCTCTTTCCAGTCCTCGATTCTTGTGGCCATCATTCCACCAATCGGGGTAGCCAATTAGCTCGAAATACTAATCTGTGATATGCCTCGACATATCGCAATTACCACATGTCAGGTGAGTTTTGTTTTGTTTAATGTCATTAGCCTTGACATGAAGGTTGAAAGTCTGTAGTTTGTCAGCTTCTCCGGACATGGTAGCTTGAATCGAGGATTTGAATAGGTTATGCGGTATACGATGAGCAGACCTGCTCTGATACCATTATAAAAAAAGAGAATTGTTTTGCTTACTATTGATTTTTCTTAATTGATCTTTACAACCAGAGAACAACCATTATATACACACAATACAATGATCTAATTAAGGAAAATATGGCTGTTACTTTTGAAGAATTAGGAATCGTATATCACCACCTTGATTTAAGGGATATGATGTGATTATCCTCAAATCATGCTAATCCCATTAAATTACTTTCCTCAAATCATGCTAATCCTATTAAATTACTTTCCTTTTAACAGTTAGCTGGGGTGATTTAGTAAACACCGGCTTATACTTGCATTAATTTTTATTTACTATGGTTTGTCGATTTGTATTTCCCAATATCTTAGACAACATTTTAGAACATAAGTTACTAATATATATCAGTAGACATCTGATACGTATCTGAATATGCATCGTTATCGTGGGTTGATGAATTACTTAGTCAAAGTTATTGTTTTAGTTTTCCATGCACGTTTACATTTTCTCATGCAAGTTTACAATAGGTAAGTTAGTGTAGGTTACTAGGTTAGTGGGAAGTTAAAATTGGTAGTTACAAGTTTATTACGCTATAAATATGTACCTATTTCATTAGTTGAAGTTAAGAAGAAGAAGATAATTAATGAAAGTATTTTAGAGTCTAGTTTCCTCTCTATAATTCTTGGAGTCTTGTCCGCTCAAAGGGCCTTATCCAACTCGTTTCCTTATCTATGTCTTAGGAGATTGACCATCTATAATCGGTCCATATTAACATCCTACTTCATAGTCATCAATTACAAAACTACACATGAACGAACATAAGTTACTAATATACAAAAGGCAATACGTTTGTGCTAGATCATACTCTCTTTGAAGCCACTGATCAAGTTTTAAAGTTTGTCCGAAAGTCGCAAGAAGCTTGCTCATGTGTTGTTCACGTAAGTTCCAAGCATCATTAAGCCTATATATGTTCGTCAATTGCGTTTTGTAATTCCGCATTTAGCTGAATCATGAGCTTAAATAGAGATTGTACTCGCCTTAGTTGAAAAAGATTTACATTCTCGATGTATGTCAACTCTAGTAGGATTAAGATTGTTACGATAAAACATTCCTTGCACATCATAATGTACGTTTTAAGTTTGTTGACTAACATCATGGGTCTTAAACTAGCCCGTTTATTGGAAGGGTCATAAACTAGCCCTCTTATAAGAAAATATAGATCAAATGGAACTACTCTTTTTGAAGTGGGAACGCCCATGGATCAATTAAGGCGTTATTCCATGATATTGCTTCTTTATGCACCGTTATCGGTTCGAAGTTTAGATAGCTTAGGTGTATTTTTCTCGGTTTTGGCTCGAACCGAACCGAAGCCAAAAATCATAAATAAATAAAACCATCATAAATTATATAAATAAACCAAAAACTGCAGCACAGTTGGTTCGGTTTTCGATTTCGGTGGACTTGATTCATGCTTGGTTTTTTTCTGGTCGTTTTGCTCAGCCCTATGTCAGACCAACTCGCATTCATCGCACACTCATAACACTTTATTATTTTCTACTGGATCAAAAAGGAAGTATTGCACACTCATAACACTTTATAATTTACTACTTGATCAAAAAAGAGTGATTTATGGCACGATGTTTGTCGAAAGTAACTTATCTCGAAACAAAAATATATGATTTTACCATATGCCAAACAAAGAACCTTTACGAAGTATATTGGACCAAAAAAAGTTGGCCTGTATGTTCCAATTTAGGTAGAGGATAGAGAATAGTGATTCAACTTCGTCTAAAGATATGAATTCTGTAAAAAAATACATCAAAGTGATAGAAATTAAAAGTACAAGAGTAACAACATTTTGGTTATTGATACTATTGTTGGATTCTTTGCTTGAAAATTTCTTCAATTGCATCGCTAAATGTTGAAAGATTTTGGCAAACCTATACATCTAAGGAATTCTGTTAAAGTATCTAAGATTGTTTGTTTTAATTAATATTATGTTTAGAA
>BQNB010102615.1:0-24203 GCA_026074375.1 Tanacetum coccineum | reverse complement strand
CATCGATCGTACCTTATGTGAAATTTAATCGAGCAACGTAAAATTTTAGGTTGCGGTCGGATTCATTGTAGAGGCATTCATGGTTGTTTTGTTGTCTGGTCATGGTCTTTGATCTAGGTGAGTTCATAGCATCGCTTTGAATTATTTTGAAATTTTAAAAAACCCGCGAGGGGGATACATGCTTCTTTTGAAATTGTGAACACATGTGATTTTTTATGTTAAGCGGGAACCGTTTTGATATTACTTGTATGAGTCGCTATTGCTAAAGTCCTTAATTTCGTGAACCGTTAACTTACGCCTTCGGGGTAAGACGCTTGGTATAAATAATAAATCTATTGGGTTAACACTGTCACACGCCGACAATGGCAAAAACTCAGGAATGTCTCATAATGATCAATCATAACACAAAATACAATATGGTGAAAACTATAGTGCATAAACTTCAAGTGTTACGAAGACCATCAACCTCGAACAAACCTCGAGTGATGTCCTAAATCATAACCAAATCTAGATCTATGATCTCTTACTCAACAAGATACACACGCAAGACATCACAAGAAAGACCCACATAGGATACTTCTAAGCCTGCTATCACATATCACCAAATTATTCTTTTTTCACTTCACCTGAAAATGATACTCGAAAACGTCAAAAATAATGTTGTTGAGC
The DNA here is from genome assembly GCA_026074375.1 of Tanacetum coccineum. Classification (NCBI taxonomy): domain Eukaryota; kingdom Viridiplantae; phylum Streptophyta; class Magnoliopsida; order Asterales; family Asteraceae; genus Tanacetum; species Tanacetum coccineum. The sequence continues at coordinate 23,534 of BQNB010102615.1, read as the reverse complement.
TCGTAGGTTTGACTCCAAACCAAAAGTTGTACCAATATCTCAGAATAGTTGGACAATTGTGCTATATGACAGTGAATATATGCAATAGATCACAAACCCATGACTTAGCATCCCCTCTAATCATGAAATAAGACCTAGCATCCTCGTTAGTCTTATCGCCAGCGTGTACCAACGCTCTTAGGGTCGCAACCCCGATGACATACCACACCTAGAGCCTACCAGCTGGAGCTATATTCAGGGTGAAGAACCACATAGAACACTAGGGTAGGCGTACCCAGCCGCTCCAAGAAATCATGTAGCACATAATATTCACATAGCGGTCATAAGCACATACATTGTCCCAATAACAAAACCACATTTCGCACAGTTCAGAAAATTTTCCCCCAACAAAAAAGATTTAAAAAGTGGGGCTACGAGAACTCACCTCAAGCAACCGTCTCTAATAGCAAACTCAAATCACAAGCAAATGCAACGACGTCCACACACAACCTAGTCCATTTAATGTCCCATTTTAATCGTTTATTACCAAAACCGTTTTCGAGTATATGATGCATAGAGATTGGATGCATGTTGTACGGTTATCTTAAAAGTTTTAGTGGTGTGATGGTTGATGACTTAACTTCAAATGATACTATATCTCAATTCGTATCTTAGCGTAATCTACTTATATTATTTAAGAAGAATAGTTAAGTAACATAAGATAATAAATACTTATAAGTATACTTCGATAAATTCATTCGGTACACTTAGTTACCATAATTATACTCTTTATACTTTACGAAATGAAATGTTTATTTATACTAAACAATTTAGAAAAGTTTCAAGAAAAATTATATTTTTCGTCTTTTAGTCGAGGTATTAAAATAATAAAATAACAATATATTATTATTAAATCGAAAAATCACGTTCTAAGTAAAAATTCTAAGTATAGACTTTTCACGAAATTTTTGCATGACCCTACGTTTATATGAGGTTTCCCAAGGTTTTTAAACCTTAATTTCAAACACTTTTCACAATTTAACCACTTTTCAACAAAACCTCAAAATCGTATTTCGCTACGTTTTCCAAGTCATATTTCCCAAAACGACCTTCAAATACATTTCATAATCACATTTCACTTCTCAAAAGTTTGCCAAAATCCTTAAAACGACAATTTAAGGCTTATTGGGCTTTAAGGCCCAATAAGGGTTCATTTAAGGTTTTTTATATATCCAATATACGTCCTAAGCCTAAAACCAAGGCTCATTAGTAAATATAAGTCCAATATAATAAGTAACCAAATAATCCGGACCACAATAAGCCACCATTAAGCCACGGCTTGTTGATACTTATTGGGTTGTGAGCCCACTAGCTCCAAAATATATATTTATTAAGCTTAAAAATAAGCTAATAAGCTACGTATCGTATTTGGTAAATTCTCTACCGTCATCACGGTACGACTTTTGAGCCCACCCGGAACTTACATAACATAATAATACCCTGTAAAAAGGATTATTATACACAATAAACCATGAAACATCTCGAATCTCATAAATTCTCTACCGTCATCACGGTACGACTTTTGAATAAACTGACAAACGTCAAATAGTCGAAGGACTAAATTAGAATATTCGAAGCACAAAAAGGGCAAGGGTTACATTCTACCCTCCTTAAAAGAATTTCGCCCCCGAAATTCAACTACTATCAGCACTAAACATATGTGGATACTTAAGCTTCATCTGATTTTCACGTTCCCACGTGAATTCAGGCCCATGTTTCAAATTTCACCGAACTTTGACGATGGCAATTCTACCCCGCTTCAACTTTTTAAACTCCCGTTCTAAGATTTCCACAAGTTCTTCCATAAAATTCAACTTATCATCTACTCGGATCTCATCCAACGGCAATTGCAGTGTTGGATCAGCCAAACACTTCTTAAGGTTTGACACGTGGAACGTGTCATGAACACCATCTAGATCCTTAGGAAAATCTAACACTGGGACTACCTTCTCAATGATCTCGAATGGTCCAATGAACCTAGGTGCTAGTTTCCCTTTCTTCTTAAAGCGTACCACACCTTTCCAAGGCAATACTTTGAGCAAGACATAACCACCTACACTAAACTCTAGAGGCTTCCTCCTTTTATCGGCATAACTTTTCTGGCGATCACGCGCAGCCTTAAGTGTATCCTTAATCTGCGAGATCTTCTCAGTGGTATCTTTCACTAACTCAGGTCCTATCAACTGACCTTCTCCAACCTCTGCCCACATAATCGGGGAACGACACTTCCTACCGTACAAAGCCTTAAACGGTGCACATTTCACACTAGAATGATAACTATTTTTATACGAAAACTCAACTAATAGAAGATGAACATCCCAACTTCCCCCGAAGTCTAGAACACATACTCTAAGCATGTATTCCAAAGTTTTAATAGTATGCTCACTCTGACCGTCGGTCTGAGGGTGGTAAGTCGTACTCATGTCTAACCGGGTTCCTAATGCCTTTTGCATTAACTGCCAAAACCTCGACGTGAACTGACTATCACGATCAGATATGATTGAGATTGGCACACCATACCTAGCAATAATCCCATTCAAGTATAGCCTAGCTAACCTATCCATCTTATAATCCTCATGCATAGGTAGAAAATGAGCAGACTTAGTCAATCGGTCCACAATGACCCAGATTATGTCATACCCACTACTAGTCCTCGGTAACTTAGTCATAAAATCCATTGCTATCCGTTCCTATTTCCATTCAGGAATCTCAGGTTGCTCGAGCAATACAGACAACCTTTGATGCTCAGCCTTAACCTTCAAATAAGTCAAACACCTACTAACATAAACAACTACATCCTTCTTTATTCTCGACCACCAATACCTATCTCTAAGGTCATAATACATCTTATCAGCTCCTGGATGTACAGAGTACTTCGACTTATGGGCCTTGTCCATTATCAGGGTCCTCACATCACCCTTCAAAGGAACCCATATTTGATCCAGGTAGTACAAAGCTTTATCACTCCTATGTTCTATCATCTTATCTAAACCTTTCTGCAATCCCATAAACTCATCACATGCCTCCTTCTGAGCCGCTAGTATCCTATCCTTGATACTCTACTGAAGGGTCATATTTATAGCTCTAACTCTCTTAGGTTTCACTCTTTCCTTCCTAGGTAGTGCATCAGCTACTACGTTTGCCTTACCGGTGTGGTAGTGAATTTCGCAGTCATAATCACTAAAAAGCTCTATCCATCGACGCTGTCGCATGTTCAATTCATTTTGACTAAAGATATGTTGGAGACTCCTATGATCGGTGTATATGACACTATTTGTCCCATACAAATAATGTCTCCAAATCTGAAGCGCAAACACAACCGCTCCCAGCTCTAAATCATGGGTAGTGTAATTCTTCTTATGAATTTTCAACTGCCTAGATGCATAAGCTATCACCTTACCTCTTTGCATTAACACACAACCTAGTCCTAAGCCAGACGCATCACAATACACCAAAAAGTCCTTTGGTCCATCGGGTAGAGCTAGAACAGGTGCATTACAGAACTTATCCTTCAAAGTTTGAAACACATTAAGGTTCTACTTTTCTAAGTCAGGACAGTAAGCGGCTTAGCTATCTTAGAAAAGTCCTCAATGAATCTATGGTAATACCCTGCCTATCCTAAGAATGAACGGACCTCAGACAGAGTTTTAAGGGCTTTCCAGTTCTCAACAGCTTCAATCTTACTAGGGTCTACATGAATACCACCTCCATTAATCACATGGCCAAGAAACTGTACTTCTCGCAACCAGAATTTACACTTGGAAAACTTAGCATACAATTTCTCCTTCTTAAGTAATTCTAAGACTAATCCTAGGTGCATTTTATGCTCTTCCCGGGTCTTAGAATAGATTAAAATATCATCTATGAACACTATTACAGACTTGTCAAGATAAGGTCTACATACTCGGTTCATCAGATCCATGAATACCGCTGGTGCGTTAGTCAAACCAAAGGGCATTATTGTGAACTCAAAATGTCCATAACGAGTCTTAAATGCAGTCTTTGGAATGTCATCCTCATGCACTCTCAGCTGATGGTATCCGGACCTAAGGTCTATCTTAGAGAAGTATTGTGATCCTTGAAGTTGGTCAAACATGTCATCAATCCTAGGGAGTAGATAACGATTCTTAATGGTCAACTTATTCAACTCTCTATAATCAATACACATCCTAAAGGATCCATCCTTTTTCTTAACAAACAATACCGATGCTCCCCAAGGCGATAATCTTGGTCGAATGAAACCTTTGTCCTGGAGTTCCTTGACTTGACCCGGCAACTCCTCCAATTCAGAAGGTGCCAAACGATAAGGAGACTTTGCAACCGGCATCGCTATAGGGACCAACTTAATTCGAAACTCAATTTCCCGAACAGGCGACAATCCAGATAGATCATCCGAGAATACCTCGGTAAAATCTTTCACTACTAGGATCTCTCTTTGCTTCTGTTCCTTAGTCCTAGCACTCATTAACTATCTTACCTTCTCTTCTGGTTTCTCTCCTAATACTCTAAGCACCTTGCCATCTAGTAGTGGTATCCTCACTACTTTCTCATGACAAATTATCTCAGCCTTAGGGTCAGACAACCAATCCATTCTTATGATCACATCAAAACTCTCGCTTTTAAAGGATATCAAGTTTATATCAAACACGTGACCTTCTATTTCTAGTTTGCAACCCTTAATGACCTTATCAATTTCTACTAGCTGCCCGCTAGCTATCTCAATCTCATAACTGAAACCTAATTCACTAGGCTCTATGTCTAACAGAGGTATAAAGGTAGTGGAAACAAAGCTATAGTCGGCACCAGAGTCAAATAAGGTAGTGGAAAAGTGATCGTTCAGAGTAAACGTACCCGTCATAATGTTTGGGTCCTGGCGAGCCTCCTCTGCTCCCAACATAAATGCCCTACCTCTTACCTGATTCCCTTGGTTCCCACGACCATGACCCCCATTAACAGCCATGACTTGGTTCTGATGGTTTCCCCCTGGCCTTTGAGCCTGATTCAACCTAGGACATGATGCCTTGACATGATCGGTACTACCACATTCGTAACATGCCCTAACAGTTGGGTTTCTAGCATTGACGGGGTTCACATTCCTAGGCACCACTCTATAATCCTTAGCAAAATGACGTAGGCAGTTACAGTTGAAACAAGTACGACAAGGTGTCTCAGGTGGATGGTGATAGTTTCAGGTGGTACACTTGGGTGTCGTACCCGTATACCCTCCCCTAACAGGGTTTACGGTTGTAGCAAAAGCATTTTCGGTCCTAGTCCTTTTATTGTCATCTCTTACATTCCTATCCTTGCCAGGCTCTCCCTAATTTCCTTTATTTTCAGGGTTCTTTTTTATGGATCCATTCCTAAGGGCTTCATCAGTCAATGTTTCGGCTATCTGCACGACCTTTTGGATGGTCTTTGGCTCTGTTGCTGCCACCATTCCTCGAATTTGTTGAGCAAGGCCATACACATACCTTTCAATCCTCTTACCTTCCGGGGTTACTAAGTGAGGAACTAACCTAGCCAACTCATGAAACCTATTAGTATACGCAGCATGGCTAGCCCTGACCATGGCGTAATTCCATAACTTAGTTTCCAACTTTTGCATTTCATTACTCAGGCAAAATTCCTCTTTAGTCAAAGTCTTAAAGTCTTCCCAAGACATACCTACAACGGCTTCTCGGCCTCGTGTGTGGATTTAAGAGTTCCACCATGTAAGAGCCTTACCAAAAAATAAACCAGTAGTGTACTTTACCTTTTGACTATCCTTACACCCACGATGCATATCCTACTGACTCCATCTTCTCAATCCAACGGGTATACACTATAGCACCTCCCTTACCATCATACTCCTTATGGTTACAAGCTAAGAACTCTTTATAGGTACAACCCCTACTAATATCACCCCAGATGTTGTCATTGACGGCATCGCCATTTTGATTCCTACCATTTCCCTGACCTCTACCTTGGTCGCCTACTTGGGCTACAATAGTGCGAAGTAAATTTTGCAACTATTGTGCAATGATGGTGGAGAAATCGGGGACTCCGTTAACACCATCATTCACCTTACTACCCTGACCACCTACTTAGCCACCTTGACATATAATCCTAACATCACCCTGAAATCACCAGAACGACTCTATCATTACCATCACCTCTACCGGCTACATCTCCTTTTCCTCTCCTCGTGAAGCCGAAGCAGCCGCCCAAAAGGCACTTCGAGTGTCCATCGTTGGCTACATTTACTATAATAGGAGACCATGGGAAACATTAGTTAGGCGAGTCCGGTCAACACATAAAGGGTAACTTAAGTATACTAAATACTATACGCTAACTAAAGTCCTAAGTTGGTCATACACCGATTTGTAAGAACGATAATACTAAAAAGCGAGAGTCGAGATACTTGAATAATTACGTTGGCCATCGCATTTATAACCCATAACATTTCCCATGTGGTACTATAGTATAGGCTCCAGCGCATTCAAATGAAATAACTTAACTAACGGCTATACAACCCTAATAACCACATAATCACGAAAAGCGGAACACCGTGCCCACATAGATCCAATAATCACTATATGAAGGTTCCTATGCTATAGTCTATCAAACTACCTATTTCTCTATAACCTTTGGATACTGATTACCATTCTATCACAGCACTCCTCATACGAAAAAACGAATGAAACATAATAGATCATCATAACACAAGATACAAAAAAAGAAAACTAAATGCATAAATGATAAGTGTTATATTGGACCAACAACCTCCCAAAATAAACCATGAGTGATTCTGTCCCAATACAAAACACAACACATAGTTGCCAATTATTACAGTCATAAGCCCACACAAGGGTCCACTCAATCTTAACCTCGATACTCAAGAGATCCAATCCAAAACATACATCAAAGGCAAGACTTCTCAAACAAGATTCCTACGAGATTCTCTAAAAGTCCTCTACATGCACCACAATCTTAACGATCATTAAATTCACCTAAAAATGATACTCGAAAACGTCAACAATAATATTGGTGAGCTCGTAGGTTTGAATCAAAACCCAGTCAATGTGCCAATATCTCAAACAGTTGGACAATTATGCTATATGACAGTGAATATATGCAGATCAATCACGAACCCATGACTTAGCATCCTCGCTAATCATGTACTAAGACCTAGCATCCTCGCTAGTCTTATCACCAGCGTGTACCAACACTCTTAGGGTCGCAACCCGATGACATACCATACCCCTAAAACCTACCAGCTGGAGCTATATTTAGGGTGAAGAACCACACAGAAAGATTACACAGCATAGCGTACCAACACATATCATTCACATAGCAGTCATAAGCACATTAATTGTCCCAAAAACAAAACCATGTTTCGCGCAGTTCAAAAAACAATTCAAAACACATTTGAGTATCATTTTCCCCCAACGGAAAAGATTTAAAAAGTAAGGCTACGAGAACTCACCTCAAGCAACTGTCTCCAATAGCAAACTCAAATCACAAGTAAATGCAACGACGTCCACACATAACCTAGTCCATTTAATGTCCCATTTTAATCGTTTATTACCAAAACCGTTTTCGAGTATATGATGCATAGAGATTGGATGCATGTTGTACGGTTATCTTAAAAGTTTTAGTGGTGTGATGGTTGATGACTTAACTTCAAATGATACTATATCTCAATTCGTATCTTAGCGTAATCTACTTATATTATTTAAGAAGAATAGTTAAGTAACATAAGATAATAAATACTTATAAGTATACTTTGATAAATTCATTCGGTACACTTAGTTACCATAATTATACTCTTTATACTTTACGAAATGAAATGTTTATTTATACTAAACATTTTAGAAAAGTTTTGAGAAAAAATATTTGTTCGTCTTTTAGTCGACGTGTTAAAATAATAAAATAATATATTATTATTATATCAAAAAAATCACGTTTTAAGTAAAAATTCTAAGTATAGATTTTTCACGAAATTTTGGCATGACCCGCACGTTTATATGACGTTTCCCAAGGTTTTTAAACCTTAATTTCAAACACTTTTCACAATTTAACCACTTTTCGATAAAAATCTCAAAATCGTATTTCGCAACGTTTTCCAAGTCATATTTCCCCAAAATGACCTTCAAACACATTTCATAATCACATTTCACTTTTTAAAAGTTCGCCAAAATCCTTAAAACGACAATTTAAAGCTTACTCGGCTTTAAGGCCCAATGACGGTCCATTAAGGTTTTTATATATCCAATATATACGTTCTAAGCCCAAAACCAAGGCCCATTAGTAAATATAAGTCCAATATAATAAGTAACCAAATAATCCGGACCACAATAAGCCATCAATAAGCCACAGCTTATTGATGCTTATTGGGCCGTGAGCCCACAAGCTCCAAAATATACATATATTAAGCTTAAAAATAAGCTAATAAGCTACGTATCGTACTTGGTTATCACTATAAGTTATAATAATAGTTCACAAAAATACGACATACTAGATTAATAACCAAAAACACTTTTTTTGTGTTACCCCTAATTTTTCGAGAGCCAATAAGCTCAAAATAAGCCATTCGAACCTATAAATAAGCCAAAATAAGCCACATAGCAAATACATGTTTTTCAACCATCATGACCACAATATCAAAACTAACAAAACTCATTTGTTTCTTCCTTAAGTTCAACGCAAAACAACACCCCTTTTCCATTCGTTTTGTTTTCAAATTTTGATTTTTACGACGATCAACTTGTACAACTAACATCTATGCACCATTAACTATACAAAAGGACAAGTTAAATTTAAATTTGAAAGACTTACAAGAATGATATTCAAAATAAATTTTGACGCGAATCGGACAACCCAAACGTTGTTTAAATGAATACCCGAACACTAGAGTCACCCTGGAAATAATCTAAACCACCATGTTCTTGATCAAAGTTGAAGAAAAATAGTGTGTGTGTGCTTTTGGTCGGACAAACACACACAAGGGTGTGTGTGTTTTAATTTGCATGTTGTCAAAAACACTAGACACCGATGAAAATCGGCGTACTGGCACCGATTAATCGGCGCCTAGGCTCTAAGTCGGGGATTAACGCCTTGAGTTTGACATAACTGCCTTATTAATCAGTTATTGGTCAAAATCAGTCAACAAACTGATAATCGATAAAAATCGACCAAATCGGGCATAAATTGGCCGAATCGGACAAAAATCGGCTAAATCGGACAACTCGATTACGGATAGAAATCGGCCATATAGGGGATTAATCGGCCAAATCAAACAAAATTGGCTAAATCGGGAATTAGGCATATATTTTCAGAATTTTATATAAAAAGTCAAATCCGATTAATCCTTGATTAATCCCCGCCTAACCGATTAATCGCTAGGCGATACCCGACCGCCTAGCTAGCGCCTAGCGATTTTTGCAACCTTGGTTTTAGTTTTTTGAAAATGAAAGAATGAAAAGAAATGTTATGGTGGTAAGAATATATTAGTACTATGCATGGACAACTTTGCTAGAAAATAGCCATTTTGTTCCCCCTTGACTCTCACGACTGGTTATAGGATCCTAGGAGGGTTCGAGTTTTTCTTTTCGTGTCAGGATCACTTAAAACTAATAAAACTTGATCGTAAAATATTCTCCAAAGTTAATTAGCATTTTTATTCACCTTAAAAATACTTTTCCATTAACCTAGAGTATTTACACGATATATTTACACCTTATACTTCCCCAAAACTCATTTGGACATTAACAAACGTGTCGGGACTCATTTTTCGGCAATTTTCAAAAATTCACGGGTCAACCACCCGGAACTTACATAACATAATAATACCCTTTAAAAAGGATTATTATACACAATAAACCATGAAACATCTTAAATCTTATAAATTCACCACCGTCAACACGGTATAATTTCTAAATAAACTGATAAACGTCAAATAGTCGAAGGACTAATATTAGAATATTCAAAGCACAAAAAGGGCAAGGGTTACATTCTACCCCCTTAAAAGAATTTTGCCCTCGAAATTCAACTACTATCAGCAATAAACAGATGTGGATACTTAAGCTTCATCCGATCTTCACGTTCCCACGTGAATTCAGGCCCACATTTCAAATTCCACCGAACCTTGACGATGGCAATTCTACTCCGCTTCAACTTTTTAAACTCCTGTTCTAAGATTTCCACAGGTTCTTCCACAAAATTCAACTTATCATCAACTCAGATTTCATCCAAGGGCACTTGCAGTGTTGGATCAGCCAAACACTTCTTAAGGTTCGACACGTTGAACGTGTCATGAACATCATCTAGCTCCTCAGGAAAAACTAACCGATAGGCCACTAGGCCTACCTTCTCAATAATCTCGAAAGGTCCAACAAATCTAGGTGTTAATTTCCTTTTCTTCCCAAAGCGTACCACACCTTTCCAAGGTGACACTTTGAGCAAGACATAGTCACCTACACTAAACTCTAGAGGTTTTCTCCTCCTATCCTTAATCTGCGAGATCTTCTCAGTCGTCTCTTGCACTAACTCAGGTCCTATCAACTGACCTTCTCCAACCTCTACCCACATAATTAGCGAACGACACTTCCTACCGTACAAAGCCTCAAACGGTGCACATCTCACACTAGAATGATAACTATTGTTATACGAAAACTCCACTAACGGAAGATGAACATACCAACTTCCCCCGAAGTCTAGGACGCACGCTCTAAGAATGTCTTCCAAAGTTTGAATAGTATGCTCACTTTGGCCGTCGGTCTGAGGGTGGTAAGCCGTACTCATGTCTAACCGGGTTCCTAATGCCTCTTGCATTGACTGCCAAAACCTCGAAGTGAACCGACTATCATGATCAGATATGATTGAGACCGGCACACCATGCCTAACAACAATCTTATTCAAGTATAACCTAGCCAATCTATCTATCTTATAATCCTTACGCATAGGTAGAAAATGAGCAGACTTAGTCAATCGGTCCATAATGAACCAGATTGTATCTTGCCCACTACTAGTCCTTTGTAACTTAGTTACAAAATCCATTGTTATCCCTTCCCATTTTCATTCAGGAATCTCAGGTTGCTGGAGCAAGCCAGCTAGCTTTTGATGCTCATCTTTGACCTTCAAACAAGTTAAACACCTACTAACATACACAATTATGTCTTTCTTCATACCCGGCCACCAATACCTATCTCTAAGGTCATAATACATCTTATGAGCTCCTGGGTGTACAGAGTACTTCGACTTATGGGCCTCGTCCATTATCAGGGTTCTCAGATCACCCTTCAAAGGAACCCATATTCGATCCAAGTAGTACAACGCTCCATCATTCCTAAGTTCAATCATCTCATCTAAACCTCTCTGCACATCCTGCAGACTCATCAGACGCCTCCTTATGAGCCGCTAGTATCCTATCCCTGATACTTAACTGAAGGGTCATGTTCATAGCTCTAACTCTCTTAGGTTTCACTCTTTCCTTCCTACTTAGTGCATCAGCTACTACGTTCGCCTTACCAAGGTGGTAGCGAATTTCACAGTCATAATCACTAAAAAGCTCTATCCAGCGATGCTTTCGCATGTTTAATTCCTTTTGACTAAATATATTACTCTTATGATCGGTATATATGACACTCTTTGTCCCATACAAATAATGTCTCCAAATCTTAAGTGCAAACACAACCGCTCCTAGCTCTAAATCATGGGTGGTGTAATTCTTCTCATGAATTTTCAACTGCCTAGATGCATAAGCTATCACCTTACCTCTTTGCATCAACACACAACCTAGTCCTAGGCTTGATGCATCACAATACACCACAAAATCTTTCGGTCCATCGGGGAGAGCTAGAACAGGTGCATTACACAACTTATCCTTCAAAGTTCGAAATGCATTCTCCTTCCTGCCTTCCTTACACCCCATCAAAGTCTTACTTTTCTATGTCCACGACTGTAAATCGTCTTAGGCTATCTTAGAATAGTCCTCAATGAATCTACGGTAATACCTTTCCAATCCTAAGAATGAACGAACCTCAAACAGAGTTCTAGGGGCTTTCCAGTTCTTAACAACTTCAATCTTACTAGGGTCTACATGAATACCATCTCCATTAATCACATGTCCTTGAAACTGTACTTCTCGCAACCAGAATTCACACTTAGAAAACTTAGCATATAGATTCTCTTTCTTGAGCAATTCTAAGACTAATCCTAGGTGAATTTCATTCTCTTCCTGAGTCTTAGAATAGATTAAAGTATCATCTATGAACACTATCACAAACTTGTCTAGATAAGGCTTACATACTCGGTTCATCAGAATCTAGAAAAACCTGCTGTTACGTTAGTCAAACCAAAAGGGCATAACTTGAACAACAATTCCCAAAACAATTTCTAAACGCAGTCTTTTGGAAAGTCATCCTCATGCACACTCAGCTGGATGGAATCCTTTACCAAAGTCTATCTTAGAGAAGGTGTAGTGATCCCTTGAAGTTGGTCAAACATGTCGTCAATCATAGGGAGTAGATAACGATTCTTAATGGTCAACTTATTCAACTCTCTAAAATTAATGCACACCATAAAGGATCCACCTTTTCTTAACGTAACATATCGTGATCCCCCAAGGCATGAGCTTTGGTCGAATGAAACCTTTTTCCTGTATTCCCTAGAGTTACCTGACAACTTCCTCAAATTTTAGAAGGTGCCAAACGATATGGAGACTTTGCAACTGGCATCGCTCCAGGGACTAACTCAATCCGAAACTCGATTTCCCGAACAGGCGGCAATCCATATAGGTCATCCGGGAATACCTCAGGAAAATCTTTCACTACCACAATCTCTTATTGATTTTGTTCCTTAGTCCTAGCACTCATCAACTGTCTCAGCTTCTCTTTCGGTTTCTCTCCTAATACTCTAAGCACCTGGCCATCTAGTAGTGGTATCGTCACTACTTTCTCATGACAAATTATTTTGGCCTTATGGTCAGATAACCAATCCATTCCTATGATTATATCAAAACTCTCGCTTCCAAAAGGTATCAAGTTTATATCAAACACGTGACCTCCTATTTCTAGTTTGCAACCCTTAACAACCTTATCAATTTCTACTAACTGATCGCTAGCTATCTCAATCTCATAACTGAACCCTAAATCGCTGGGCATTATGTCTAACAGAGGTATAAAGGTAGTGGAAACAAAGCTATAGTCGGCACCAGAGTCAAATAAGGTAGTGGCAAAGTGATCGTTCAGAGTAAACATACTTGTCACGATGTTTGGGTCCTGGCGAGCCTCCTCTGCTCCCAACATGAATGCCCTACCTCTTGCCTGATTCCCTTGGTTCCTATGACCCTGACCCCCATTAACAACCACGACTTGGTTATGATGGTTTCCCCCTGGCCTTTGAGCCTGATTCAACCTAGGACAAGATGACTTGATATGATCGGAACTACCACACTCATAACAAGTCCTAGCAACTGGGTTCCTAGCATTGACGGGGTTCACATTCCTAAGTACCACTTTACAATCCTTAGCAAAATGACCTAGGCGGTTACAGTTAAAACAAGTGAGACAAGGTGTCTCAGGTGAATGGTGATAGTTGCAGGTGGTACACTTGGGTGCCGTACCCGTATAACCTCCCCTAACAGGGTTTTCGGTTGTAGCATAAGTATTACCAATCCTACTCCTTTTGTTGTCATCCCTCACATTCCTATCGTTGCTAGGTTCTCCCCTATTTCCTCTCTTCTTAGGGTTCTTTTTTATGGTTCCATTCCTAAGGGCTTCACCAGTCAATGTGCCAGCTATCTGCACGGCCTTTTGGATAGTCTTTGGCTCTGTTGTTTCCACCATTCCTTAAATTTGTAGAGCAAGGCCATACACATACATTTTAATCCTCTTACCTTCCGGGGTTACTAAGTGAGGAACTAACATAGCCAATTCATGAAACTAACAAATACGCAGCATGGTCTGCTTCCGACCATACGTGATTCACAACTCAGTTTTAACTTTGATCTTCATTACTTGGGCAAAATTCTCTCTAGTCAAAGTCTTATAGTCTTCCCAAGACATAACTACAGTAGCTTCTCGACTCGTGTGCGTATTTGAGAGTTCCACCACCATGTGGAGATCCTTACTAACAAATAACCAGCAAAGTACTTCACCTTTTTGACTATCCCTACAAACCCCAACTCATATCCTGAACCGACACCATCATCTCAATCCAGAAGGTAAAGCTCCTCCCTACCATCCAAACTCTTTCGTGTACAAGCTAAAGAAAACGTCCTTATAGTACAAACCTACTAACATCACCCCGATACACTATAGCACCTCCCTTACCATCATACTCTTTTGAGTTACAAGCTAAGAACTCCTTATAGGTACAACCCCTACTAACATCACCCCAGATGTTATCATTGACGGCATCGCCATTTTGATTCCTACTATTTCCCTGGCCTCTACCTTGGTCGCCTACTTAGGCTACAATAGTGGGGAGTAAATTTTGCAACTGCTGTCCAATGATGGTGAGAAGTCGGGGACTCCGTTAACACCATCATTCACCTCACTACCCTGACCACCTACTTGGACACCTTGACCATTAATCCTACCATCACCCTGATCATCATAACGACCTCTAGTCCTACCATCACCTCTACCGGCTCGTCCACCTGTTCCCTCTCCTCGTGATGCAGAAGCAGGCCTCTAGTCCTACCATCACCTCTACGCCTACTATGGTCCTAAGGTGTCAACACCAATTTGTATGAACGATAATACTAAATATGTGTGAGTCGTGATACGTTTATAATTACGTTGGCCACCGTATTTATACCCATATCATTTCCCAGTGGTACTTAGTATTAGGCTCACACATTTTAAATGAATGACTTAACTAATGCTATACCCTATATCTACATAAGCACGTATAAGCGGAACACCGCGCACATAGATCCTATAATGCAACTATATAAAGGCTCCTAGGTTATAGTCTAGGCCAAACCACCTAGTTCTCTATAACCTTGGATCTGATTACCATTCCGTCACACCTCATCATAGGCGGAAACACGGGAATGAAACATAATGATCAATCATAACACAAGATACAAAATAGAGAAAACTAAAATGCATAAATGATAAGTGTTATGATGACCATCAACCTCAATATAACCATGAGTGATGTCCCAAATCAAGAACACAACACATAGTTGCCAATTATTACAGTCATAAGCCCACACAAGGGTCCACTCAATCTTAACCTCGATACTCAAGAGATCCAATCCAAAACATACATCAAAGGCAAGACTTCTCAAACAAGATTCCTACGAGATTCTTTAAAAGTCCTCTACATGCACCACTATCTTAACGATCATTAACTTTACCTAAAAATGATACTCGAAAACGTCAACAATAATATTGGTGAGCTCGTAGGTTTGAATCAAAACCCAGTCGATGTGCCAATATCTCAAACAGTTGGACAATTATGCTATATGACAGTGAATATATGCAGATCAATCACGAACCCATGACTTAGCATCCTCGCTAATCATGTACCAAGACCTAGCATCCCCGCTAGTCTTATCACCAGCGTGTACCAACGCTCTTAGGGTCGCAACCCGATGACATACCATACCCCTAAAACCTACCAGCTGGAGCTATATTTAGGGTGAAGAACCACACAGAAAGATCACACAACATAACGTACCAACACATATCATTCATATAGCAGTCATAAGCACATTAATTGTCCCAAAAACAAAACCATGTTTCGCGCAGTTCAGAAAACAATTCAAAACACATTTGAGTATCATTTTCCCCCAACGGAAAAGATTTAAAAAGTAAGGCTACGAGAACTCACATTAAGCAACTGTCTCCAATAGAAAACTCAAATCACAAGCAAATGCAACGACGTCCGCACACGACCTAGTCCAGTTAATGTCCCATTTTAATCGATTATTACCAAAACCGTTTTCAAGTATGATGCATAAAGATTAGATGCATGTTGTACGGTTATCTTAAAAGTTTTAATTATTCGGTGAGGATTGACCGACTTAACTTCAAATGAATACTAAAATCACAATTCATATCTTTAGCTCAATATACAGTATTATTTAAAAAGATATTAAGAACATAAAGAAGAAATACTTATAAGTATACTTCGATAAATCCATTCAGTACACTTGGTTACCATAGATATACTCTTTATACTTTACGAAATGAAACGTTTATTTATACTAAACATTTTAGAAAAGTTTCGAGAGAAAAATTATATTTTTCGTCTTTTAGTCGAGGTATTAAAATAATAAAATAACAATATATTATTATTAAATCGAAAAATCACGTTCTAAGTAAAAATTCTAAGTATAGACTTTTCACGAAGTTTTGCATGACCTTACGTTTATATGAGGTTTCCCAAGGTTTTTAAACCTTAATTTCAAACACTTTTCACAATTTAACCACTTTTCGACAAAACCTCAAAATCGTATTTCGCTACGTTTTCCAAGTCATATTTCCCAAAACGACCTTCAAATACATTTCATAATCACATTTCACTTCTCAAAAGTTCACCAAAATCCTTAAAACGACAATTTAAGGCTTATTGGGCTTTAAGGCCCAATAAGGGTTCATTTAAGGTTTTTTATATATCCAATATACGTTCTAAGCCTAAAACCAAGGCTCATTAGTAAATATAAGTCCAATATAATAAGTAACCAAATAATCCAGACCACAATAAGCCATCATTAAGCCACGGCTTGTTGATGCTTATTGGGTTGTGAGCCCACTAGCTCCAAAATATATATTTATTAAGCTTAAAAATAAGCTAATAAGCTACGTATCGTATTTGGTTATCACTATAAGCTATAATAATAGTCCACAAAAATACGACTGATGTGTGCTAAAACACACATCATTTATTCCCCGTAAAACACTAATAAACAGACTAAAACACTAAAATATGAGTAATTATGTTGTAAAAATGTATTGTGTTTTTATGTCTTACAGGTATAAAGGATTGAAAACTAAGCAAAAAGGGTAATTTTTGGGTGACTTTCGATGATGTTTTCACGTTTATCGAGGTTCAAACTAAGTTGTTAATATTCCACGATTACACCATTGGAAAGAGCGCAAAATTACGAATCTATCAGAACCTTCTCGCCTTTTGAGCCCTTTCTATTTGTGTGGGGAGGCCCTTTCGTGCTTTAAATTATGACCCATTAATATAAATTGAACCAAACCCAGCTCCATTAACCCTTTAATAATTAATAATGCATTATATAAATAAAACTATACCCTATCATAGTGGTCAAGGTTGGTTGAGATGAGGTTGTGACCGTGTGGTCTCAAGTTCGATTCCCAGCCTTGCCATAGCTGGGGTATAATTTCAATAGCCACGTGGCCTACTCAGGTGGTGCCACGTGGCAACCCGACCCTACCCGATATCCGACCCGACCCATGACACGGCCCATGTCCTAGTTGACCACCACCGTTGACCGGCTGTTTACCATCGTTGACCGGTGGTTGACTGGTGGTCCGACGGTGGTTCACGGTGGTCCGCCACCGTTGTCCGCCACTATTGACCATCATTAACCGATGGTATGGTGGTGGTCCGGCGGTGGTTTACGGTGGTCCGCCACCGTTGACCGCCACTGTTGACCGTTGTTGACCTGCGGTCTGGCGGTGGCTCCGGTGACGGCGTCGGTGATAGCTTGCAGGCCACGTGGCACCACTCAGGTGGTGACACGTGGCATTCTAATGATTAAAATACGAGGTACTATAGCTGCGTGTACGAGGTTCAGGTTGTCATGTTCAGTACGAGGTTAGGGTTTCGAGGGTTCTAGAAGCGTACGTGGCAACATATGGTTGGTGGATTTGGAATATGACAGTTAATGATTAGCTGGTACCAGGTTTGGATCCAAGCCAATGATTGGCTTAATCATCAAGCAATCATGAAGAAAGAAAAGACAATATTACCCCCAGATCTAGCATTATGATTGGCTGAAGACCTGAAATGACAAAAATGCCCCTACATGGGCTTGGCCTTTATAACAGACGCATACATCAGCTCATTTGGTGTGAGAATTTACTTTTATTTTCATGAGTATTAGTAGTATAAGTTAAAAGGAGATAGGTGTAGAATAGTGTAGCTTAATTTAAGCTTATTATTCTAAAAGCTTTTTAGCTTATCTTACTTAGTTGTAATTGCTTTTTTAACGAAGATGCTCTTTATTAAGGTTGGTTTTATTTAAATGCTTATTATTCTTTTTGCTTATTCTTCTACTCATTTACTTTTGCTTATTTCCAAATAAGCTCATGCTTATAGCTTATTTTTTGGATTCGATCTCTTAAGCTTATATTTTAATTAGCTACTTTCATAGCTTATTTAGACTAGCTTATTTTACATTGTTTTCGGTTTAGAGCTTTTCGAGTGAGCATATTTGAGCTTATTCTCGATTGCTTATTTTTATTCAAGCTTATTTTTTCTAGATCCAATCCCTAATCATACCCGATCCGAGTTCACTTGATTGAACAACTTAGTTTCGGGTGGATTTGTATCTATTAGTTATAGCTTATTTTCTAGCATAAAGTTTGTTGCTTTTTAATTCTAGCTTATTTTTCTTAGATCTAAATCCTTAATCATACCCGATCCGAGTCACTTGATTGAACACCTTAGTTTGGTAATTTAGATCTAAAGTTTTCATCTTTTTATTAGCTTATTGTCTTTAGAATAAAATCTAGCTTATTTTGTCTTAGTAGCTTATTATTATCTTGTTCATCTTAACCCTTGTTTGTTTTATTGTTGATGGATCTTATTCTACACTTAGGCGAGGAGCTTATGGGTCTTTTAAGCTTATCTTACTACTAAAGTTTTAAGCTTTTTAAGTTTTTACTTAGCTAATTAGTGAATAAAGCTCAAACTTTATTAGCTAATAGTTATTTAAATCATAATAACTTTATAAACTTTAGTGTTATTAATTAAGTTTACTATATCGGGTGGTTTATTATTCGTCTCCGATTTCTTCAATCCGTTTCTTTCCTCCTTTTCCTTTCATTAATTTGTATTTTTGCTAAAAATAGCTAAATTTTGTTATTATTGTTTATGCTTATATTGTTTCTGTGAGAGTCTCTCAGTTGCCATGTTTACGAGTAGATTTTCTCATATGCTGTTAAGTTAAATTTCCTTAATGAATTAAGTGTGATTAATAAAGAAATGGAAAATATAGATTAGTAATTTTTTTATAGTACTTAAATTTATTGTTTTGGTTAATCCTCGAGCGGGAAGAGTCAAAAGCCGTATGAATAATTAGTGCATTAATTTCGTAAAATCGATATCTTAAAAAGACTAGTTTTCAATAAAACCAACGTGTGAGAAGGATGAATTCATTAGAAAGAATATTGGTTTCATCAATAGGACATAATTGTATGTTTTAATACACACTTAAGATCTAATCAATACACTTAGCAAGCATATCTTTTTATTATAACGTTCTATGTTTAATTGCATGCTATTTGCTATCAAGTTTTTTATGATTTGTTAATTTTTATAAATTTTTTAGTTTTAATCAAAAAAAAAAAAATTCACTAGTGCAAGCATCAAAAAACACTTATCGTGATTTTCAAATTCACCTCGTCGGTATAACACATCTGGGAAGAAAATATTGTATTGTCCCAAGCAATTTATTATCAACGGGATACACTCATACTATTACATAAGGTATTTACGATATTATATATATAAATATATATATAATATATAATATAAATACTATATATATATATTATATTATCATAAAATAATAAATATAATATATATATATATATATAATATATATATACTTTAATAACGAATCAGTATTTTAATCAACGACATACTAAAGTAATAACCAAAAACACTTTCCTTGTGTTACCCCAAATTTTCGAGAGTCAATAAGCTCAAAATAAGCCATTCGAACATATAAATAAGCCAAAATAACCATATACAAAATAAGCCACATAGCAAATACATGTTTTTTAACCATCAAGACCACAATATCAAAACTAACAAAACCCCTTTGTTTCTTTCTTAAGTTCGGCGCCAAACAATACCCCTTTTCCATTCGTTTCGTTTTCAAATTTCAATTTTTACGAGGATCAACTTGTACAACTAACATCTATGCATCACTAACAACCCAAAAGGACAAGTAAAATTTAAATTTGAAAGACTTACACGAATGGTCTTCAAAATAATTTTCGACGCGAACCAGACAACCCAAACGTTGTTTTATTGATAACCCGAACACTAGAAACACTCTACAACTCTTGGTCCTTCATGTTTTCTTGATCAAAGTTTGAAAATATATGTGTTTGTGTGTGTGCTTGGTTGGACGAACACACACAAGTGTGTGTGTGTTTTATTTTTTTAAAAACTAGAAAATGGAAGAATGAGAAGAAATGTTGTGTTGGTAGGAATATATTAGTACTATGCATGGAAACCTTTGCTAAAAAATAGCCATTTTGTCCCCCCCCTTGACTCTCATGACCGGTTATAGGATCCTATGGGGTCTCGGGTCTTTCTGTTCGTGTCGGGATCACTTAAAACTTATAAAACTTGATTGTAAAATATTCCCTGAAGTTACTTAGCATTTTTATTCATCTTAAAAATATCTTTCCAATAACTTAGAGTATTTACTTGACATATTTCCGCGTTTTATTCCTCAAAACTCATTTTGGACATTATCGGACGTGTCGGGACTCGTTTTCGGCATTTCTCACAAATTCACGGGTCAACCACGCAGAACTTACATAACATAATAATACCCTCTAAAAAGGATTATTATACACAATAAACCATGAAACATCTCGAATCTCATAAATTCTCCACCGTCATCACGGTACATTTTCTGAATAAACTGACAAACGTCAAATAGTCGAAGGACTAAATTAGAATATTCAAAGCACAAAAAGGGCAAGGGTTACAGATAGCTAGCAAGGAGTAGTGCATCTGGTATGTGCTTAATTACACATACCCTTTTCCACTAAAATCGGACTTAAATGACCAAAAACGTACCAAAAATACTTTGTATTTGTATATTTTCATTTATATTGTACAGGAAACGGATATCCGAGAAAAAGACGAAAAATCAAGCAAAAACGAACAAAACCGAGCAAGTTATGGAAATGCGTGAAAAGACAAAGTCAAACCAAAGCCAAAGTCAACAAAAGTCAAAGCAAAGTCAAACCCGAGAAGTCAAAGCCAAAGCCGTAACCGAAGAAATGTAAAATGGGCCCACCCGTACCCATCTAGTGGGCCGGATCAGCCCATTTACACATATTATGAAGACATTTAAGCCCAAGTATAAATAAAAGCCTAAACTTCCTTTTTAAACCAAACCGGTCCAAAACCTATATCAATGGCCCAACACAGTTTAACCCCGTTAGCCTTTTAAATACCCCTTAACTGGCTGTTATATCACAAGGACCATGAGTGTAATAACTCTATACACTTTGGAGGGCTGATTCTGCCAACTTTCCTAAACTTTTATCACACAAAGTTCTCGTTCACGTTTTGTGTGTTTTAAAGCACAAATCAACTCCGTTTTCGTTCTAGTTTTCTTTAATCTTACTTTTTAGTTAATTAGAGTCTATTAAAAGTGAAAAAATCATTTTAGGTTAATTTTTGAAAATTTAGGGTTTTTAGTCAACATTTTTAGATTCCCGTTATCGTTTTAAGCTTAATTTTGTGTGCCTTTTTCATTTTTAGAGTAGATTGAATTAAATTCTCCGTAGATTTAGAAATCCAATTCAAATCTCTTCCATTCAATCATCAAATGTCAATCCAACTCTCGACTTTCCAATTCACTCTTCGTTAGGGACAAAGGACCTGGGAATATCATATACTACTTCCGGTTTCATTGATTTTGTGGATTTTGATCGTTATTATATATTTATATTTATTTATAAAGGGTTGAATTTAACTTTAATCAATTTTTGGCGCCGCTGCCGGGGAGGAGTGTAAGCGTTTGTCGTTTCGAAGTTTGACAATTTGTGCTTTGAAGATCCTTCCTTGAGAAGTTATTTTTGTTATTAAAAATATAAAAATACAAAAATATTTTTCATTTTCTTTTTAGCATATTTTTTTTTAAAAAAAGAAGAAAAAACCAAAAAGATAAAAACATTGTCAATTAAAAGAAATAAAAATCACAAGTTGGTAAAAGAACACCAACATATAATACTTTCAACTGAAGTATTATCCATCAATAAGTTCCCGAACCAAAGAATCAAAAACTTACCTTTTGTGTCACTTGCGAGGTACGGTTCACCTTTGAAAGATAAACAAACTCAAAGAGGGGTATAAGGCGGGTTGTTCCTAGGAACTACGACCCTAAAGGAAAAAGGTTTTTAATAGCTTCGCGCTTTCCTACTCCTCCGCTCCTTTGTGCGTTTTTCTTTTCGAAGAGTTACCGAGAAGCTTGTTGATTATTAGGTTTAAGTTGTCTTATCTCGTTGTCCGTTATTAAAATAAATTGTGAATTCATTGTTGATAAACCAAAAAGAACCAAAAAAATTAGTGTAAATTTTCTTTTTATATTTTAGTGCATGCGCACTCGTTCTCAATCCCGTAATCTTAACCGTCAACAACAACAAGCCCCACCGGCTTTTGTTGAACCATTTAATCTTGAAGAACCAATTGAAAATCCAGCTCCTCCCGTAGTTACGATGGATGATACTCGTACTATGGCTCAATTGCTCGAAGCACCCACCGAGGGTTACGAGGATGCCATCGTTGTGCCCGAGATCACCGCGGACAACTTTGAGCTTAAGCACGGTTTGCTTACCCTCGTTTAAAACAAGCAATTCTTTGGAGATGACAAAGAAGACCCTCATGCTCACATCCGTTATTTCAACAAGATCACTTCTACGATGAAGTTATCGAACGTCCCGAGTACATCGGTAAAGCTTATGCTTTTCCTATTTTCCCTCGAGGGGGCCACCTGGATTTGGCTTGAAAAAGAATCCCCTCGATCGATTCTAACGTCGGATGATCTTGTTTCGAAATTTATCAACAAATTTTTCCCTCCCTCCAAGACAACAAATCTTTGAAATGAAATCACGAGATTTCAACAACGATTTAATAAAACTTTTTACGAGGCATGGGACCGATTCAATGATCTTTTTCAGGCATGTCCACATCATGGATTTTTAGAGTTACATCAACTCGATACATTCTACAATGCCTTGAATTCAAATGATCAAGATTCGTTGAATTCCGCCGCGGGTGGTAATTTTTTGGATAAGATGCCTCGAGAATGCCTAAGAATCATCGAGAGCAAATCCAAAGTTCGTAATTCACGTAACAAGCCAGTTGTTGACAAAGTGAGCACTTCCACCTTTGGTATCTCACCCGAAGTAACCGCTCTTACCACCGATGTTGCCGAACTCAAAGATATGATGAAAACTTTGATTTTCGATAAGCAAAAATCCCAAGCTCCCGCAACCGTAAAGGCGGTCGAGGAAAAATGTGTAACTTGCGGTGGTGCTCATTCTTACCGA